>JAVJIX010000101.1:2922500-2997500 GCA_036785185.1 Paratrypauchen microcephalus
CCTGGTTTAGTCCTGATTTAGTCCCTGTTTTAGTCCTGGTTTAGACCCGGTTTAGTCCTGATTTAATCCTGGTTTAGTCCCTGGTTTAGTGCCGGTTTAGTCCTGGTTTGGACCTGTTTTAGTCCCTGTTTTAGTCCCTGTTTTAGTCCCTGTTTTAGTCCCTGTTTTAGTCATGGTTTAGACCCGGTTTAGTCCTGGTTTAGTCCCTGGTTTAGTCCCTATTTTAGTCCCTATTTTAGTCCCGGTTTAGTCCCTGGTTTAGTCCCTGGTTTAGTCCCTGGTTTAGTCCCTGGTTTAGTGGACGAGGACCCTGGTATTGTCGATCTGAAGGTACACTGAGCTGTTCATTCTGTGACATCACCAGGTGGAACAGAGCATTGACTGAAAGTGTTTTGGTAAAACTGTTGTGTTTTCAGATCAGGCAGAGCGTGGCTGAGGAAGTCCGCCGAGAGATCTACAACGAGCTGCTGACCTCCATCGCCCCCTCCAAACCGCAGTAACCATGGTGACCGCGTCCTCCCGTCTACGCCACCGCCCACGTCCCCGCCCACGTCCCCGCCCACATCCCCGCCCCGTCTCTAACACTGTACGCTGTAAAAAACACTGTAATGACTCGGACCACTCCCAGGAGGCGGAGCTCCCAGGAGGCGGAGCTCCCAGGAGGCGGAGCTCTGAACGGGACCAGAGCAGAAATCTGTCCGACCGTTTACAACGACTTGAGCTGTTCTCTTAAAATGAAATCCTGCAGGAGACGCTCTGGGCTTTAGGGACGTTTTCGGTTTAAACTCACTGGATTTAAGATTTGAACCTGCGACCCACACGAGAGTCATGTGACGCTCCTTCTGCGTTCTGATTGGAGAATCTTCTGGAACCAAAACACCAAATTCCATAAAAAGCCGTCGTGTCCAAACGGGATCATTGAATTCTTCCGGCACGTTCATCTCACCGATGAGAAGGACCTGGTGTTAAAGCTGCACTGTGGGACTTTTGGAACGCCTGCTATGGATCCAAACCTAAACCTGAACCAAACCTGGACCAAACCAGGACCAAACCAGGACTAAACCAGGACTAAACCAGGACTAAACCAGGACTAAACTAGAACCAAACTAGGACTAAACCAGGACCAAACCAGGACTAAACCAGGACTAAACCAGGACCAAACCAGGACTAAACCAGGACCAAACCAGGACCAAACCAGGACTAAACTAGGACCAAACCAGGACCAAACCAGGACCAAACCAGGACTAAACCAGGACTAAACCAGGACTAAACCAGGACCAAACCAGGACCAAACCAGGACCAAACCAGGACCAAACCAGGACCAAACCAGGACCAAACCAGGACCAAACCTGGTCTAAACCAGGTCTAAACCAGGTCTAAACCAGGACTAAACCAGGACTAAACCTGGACTAAACCTGGACTAAACCTGGACTAAACCTGGACTAAACCTGGACTAAACCAGGTCTAAACCTGGACTAAACCTGGACTAAACCTGGACTAAACCAGGTCTAAACCAGGACTAAACCTGGACTAAACCTGGACTAAACCAGGTCTAAACCAGGTCTAAACCAGGACTAAACCTGGACTAAACCAGGACTAAACCAAGACTAAACCAGGGGGCATTTTCTTCCTTTTTCTACGGATATGGAAAAGTTTAATGCCAGACTTTGGACCATGGAGACGAGCAGGCCCTCTACAAAAAAAGTCCCAGAGTGCACCTTTAAAAGCTGCAGGATTCTTCCAGGTCCTAAAACATCCGTAATATTCAATAAATATTCAATCATTTTTTTGTATTTTGGAGATGAACGTTTGGAGTGAACTTCGTCCACTTGAAACTTCACCGTTTGTGATTAAAGGAGCAGAAATGGAGTTTTAAACATGTATAGTTTAATTATAGTTTAATGTAATGAAAAGGAAAGATAATAACACATTCATACATATCCAGTAATATATATAATGTACTTAAGAGAAATGCTTTAATATAATGTCCGTCAGTGTTGTACGAAAAACCACAAACGAGCCGCCACAGCTGTCCGTTCACATTTACTTTACTTTATTTTACCTTTCTCCCACGTTCTAACGCTTTCCCCTCCCCGAAACACGCCTGAGGAATGTTTGAGACGTCATCCGTGCTTGTTTGAGCAATTTAGCGAGCTCTGTTCCTCCGTACGAGGCTCCGCCCACAAGCCCACGCGACAGTTCTCCGTCAGTCTACAAAAACCTGACGCAAAACGACACTACGACTGGACAAACCCGACGCGACGTGCAGGGGTTTCATGAGCGGACTAAACCAGGTCTAAACCAGGTCTAAACTAGGACTAAACTAGGTCTAAACTAGGTCTAAACTAGGTCTAAACTGGGACTAAACCAGGACTAAACCAGGTCTAAACCAGGTCTAAACCAGGTCTAAACCAGGACTAAACCAGGACTAAACCAGGTCTAAACCAGGTCTAAACCAGGACTAAACCAGGTCTAAACCTGGACTAAACCAGGTCTAAACCAGGACTAAACCAGGACTAAACCAGGTCTAAACCAGGACTAAACCAGGTCTAAACCTGGACTAAACCTGGACTAAACCTGGACTAAACCAGGTCTAAACCAGGACTAAACCAGGACTAAACCAGGACTAAACCAGGATCAAACCAGGTTTAAAACTGGTCTATGTGCGGGGGTTTCGTGAGCAGACATTGTGTTGCCATGGCGCTCTGAAGGGGGAGGGGCTTAGCGTAGGGAGCAGTGTAAGACGACACTATACGACCTGATCAATCCGCACGACCTGATCAATAATCCGCAATAATGTTTAGCGCTCCACGTGTTCCAGTGGGGTTGTGTTTTGTTTTCTCTGTCGTTAAATGTGCACTGTGTAACTTTTTCGCTCCACCTGCCGGTTTCCATGGAGACGCGTCGCCTGGAATGTTCCTGAGTGCGGCATTTAAAGCGCACGTGACCAGTTAGAGTACAGTTTTTCAGAAGTTTTCAGAATTTTTTTTTTTTAAGTGTTTGCTGATGTGCCCGCTGTGTCTCCACGGTAACCGCTCAACCTTCAGCCGCAGACGTTCGTGCGGAACATTCCCAGTCTCGTTCTTCAGCTGCGAACGCTCGGCGCCGCTCTGAGAACCGCTGGAGAAACTAAACCCGTCTTAAAGCTGCACTATGTAACTTTTCGTTACAGTAGCTCGGTTGGTACGAGCGTTTCTCTGCTGATCTGAAGGTCGGCGTGAACGCTGCCGTCGTGTCCTTGAGCGAGACACTTGACGTGCAGCGGCGTGAACGGGCGAGCGGGTCGCTGTTGTGAAGCTTTGAGTTCCTTGAAGGTGGAAACAAAAACCAAGACTAAACCTGGACTAAACCTGGACTAAACCAGGTCTAAACCAGGACTAAACCAGGACTAAACCAGGTCTAAACAAGGATTAAACCTGGACTAAACCAGATCTAAACCAGGACTAAACCTGGACTAAACCAGATCTAAACCAGCACTAAACCTGGACTAAACCAGGTCTAAACAAGAACTAAATCAGGACTAAACCATGACTAAACCTGGACTAAACCAGGACTAAACCAGGACTAAACCAGATCTAAACCAAGACTAAACCAGGTCTAAACAAGGATTAAACCAAGACTAAACCAGGTCTAAACAAGAACTAAACCAGGACTAAACCAGGACTAAACCAGGATTAAACCTGGACTAAACCAGATCTAAACCAGGACTAAACCTGGACTAAACCAGATCTAAACCAGCACTAAACCTGGACTAAACCAGGTCTAAACAAGAACTAAACCAGGACTAAACCAGGTCTAAACAAGAACTAAACCAGGACTAAACCAGGACCAAACCAGGTCTAAACCAGAGTGTTGTATAAAAATTCGACCATTCACCATTTAAAACAGAATTACGTTGATTTTTTATGGCAAAACGGAATTCAAACCGCCAAACCTTCGGATCAGTGGACAAACGCTCAACCGACTGAGCGACGGTCGCCTTTTGAGCACTTTTACGTCTTCATTCTTCACGTTCTAACGGGACCAAAGGCAAAAGTCGCACAATGACGTTAGCCTCCACAAAATATCCCAATAAATATCGAACCGTGGGATGCACATCGTGAAATTTTTTATTGATTTGATTTGGATATCGTTAAATCCTTAAATCCTAATGGACACTACGGCCATTTCAACCGTCCAGTCCCTCACAAATGAACGCAGAGAATATGTTTTTGTGAAGACGACGTACAAATATAGAGAAGAGGTATTTCCATAACTGTTACCTAGCAACCGTAACGTAAACAAGCGCCCAAACTCGTTAAATTACACAAAAGTTCTGATTAGACAAATAGAAATCAAAATAAAACCGCTTTATTTTGTTAAATGAAGGTTTAAAGTGTTAGAAAGTCTTTTCTTGTGCGTACATCGTCTTCGTCGGTTTTGGTCCAGCTTTAATGCCGTCCTGTGGAATATTTCAGACAAAGCTCCATGGAGACCAGCAGGTGGCGTAACCTTTGTCAGAAAAGTTGCACTTGGAACCTGAAATGGGATTCTGGGGTTTCAGATCGTCCGTGATCCTCTGGACGTGTTTGTCGTTGTATTTGTAATTTAACTTTGATTTTTAAGAAGATGAATTAATAAAATAAATCCAGATATTTTTCCAGAAGAGTTAAATGTCGATGTTCTTTTTGTACCTAATTATTGGTTCGTTTCACACTTACCGGAAGACGTTTGGACGACGTCTGGTGGAGCTCCCGACTCTGGGAATGTAATAAAACAATAAGACCGTGGATTCAGCCGCAGCAGCGTCCAAAACATTAAACTCCGAGAGAAATCTTTTCTTAACATACATGAACACAGACAGTGGCTCCCTCTTTTCTGCATCACTCGATGAAAAACTAAAACACAACACTACCCACTCCAGTCCTCCTCTCCTTAAAATAACCACAATCCAATTCATCATTAAACTTTTAAAACAATCAAAATTCATTCTTTCTGACTGCCGTAAATACAAGATTTAAAATTCACCATCATCTCCTAAAAATACTCATTCATGGTCATAAGTATCCTCTAAAACAGGGAGCGGAATGTAAACAAACACTTAACCTGGAGCAAATAAAAAATAAAATAAAGTAGAAAAATAAGCTATAATGTAACACAAAATTTACAAGAATACAACAGTGCAGGTCATATAAAACTGAATTTATTCAGTAAAAATTCAAAACAAACGTAAACGAGAAACATTTGTAACTCTTTTCAGTCACTTTAACCCCACAATGTTTTCTGAGTTTAACTTTAACTTTGTATTAAGACACCACAATGTCTTTGTTTGACAAATATAATACAAGAACTAAAACTGGACTGAACCAGGACTAAAACTGGACTGAACCAAGACTAAAACTGGACTGAACCAGGACTAA
This sequence comes from Paratrypauchen microcephalus, assembly GCA_036785185.1. Classification (NCBI taxonomy): domain Eukaryota; kingdom Metazoa; phylum Chordata; class Actinopteri; order Gobiiformes; family Gobiidae; genus Paratrypauchen; species Paratrypauchen microcephalus. The sequence continues at coordinate 2,927,900 of JAVJIX010000101.1, forward strand.
AACTGGCCAAAATAAACACACCAAATAATATAATACAGTGGTACCTCACCTTACGAAATTAATTCATTCCAGAAGTGGTTTCGTAACGTGAATTTTTCGTAACTTGAGTAGCTATTTCAATGGGAAAAGCCTGATTCGTTCCAAGGCCCCGTTCCAAGTTTTTTTTTATAGTGTAATATGCGTGAAAAGTCCCTCAGTCGTCCAGGTAGAATCCATGATAAAAGGAGAAGTTCAATTTGTCAACTGGACAAAGTTTGTTTGGTTGAAGACGTTTCGCCGCTCATCCGAGAGACTTCTTCAGTTCTGGTTCTAGTGGTTCCTCACTAGAACCAGAACTGAAGAAGCCTCTCGGATGAGCGGCGAAACGTCTTCAACCAAACAAACTTTGTCCAGTTGACAAATTGAACTTCTCCTTTTATCTTTTATAGTGTAACTATTTTTTATAGTGTAACACTGTGTTCTGCGTCCTGATTGGCTAAGAGACTGTAGACTAGGGTGACCATTCGTCCAGATTTCGTCCGGACAGTCCGGTTTTAGAGCTGTCTGTCACGTGTCCTCCTTTTTTACATTTTGTCCTTCTTTCGGACCCTCGTCGCCCACCGTTGCATAAATCGTCATAAATCCCCACCCATTATTTACACTTGCTAGTAGCAAGTATTCTTATTATTTTTTAACATATCCTAGATGAGATCTATGGTTATGCGGTGGCACAGAGTGAGACTTCACACAGAAACATCAACGTGTGCGGCATGACACACTATTGGTTAAATACACGGAAGCAGCTCGAAGCACAAAGCGCGAGTACAGAGAAGAGATAAGAAGAGCGCTATAATGAGCGCTATAAGAACGCTATAATGTTTGGCGAGTATGTCTGGGTCTGGAAATACTATAAAGTTGATGACAACAACATTGACATAGCAAACGGTGGGATATGTAAACTTGGGATTGAAAGGGCGACATTTAACACAACAAACTGATACGGCACCTCAAAAACAAACGCCCGACACAATACAGCGAGTTACAGGCAACAAGGCCAAAGACGAGTCAGCTCACGCCTCAGGAGAGTTCGAAAAGGAGACAAAAAAATGCCCCTTGACAGCGCGAAGGCACAGGAGAACACAGCCAGGAGCACAAATGATCGCAATGAGTGACTTACCATTCGCCTTTGTAGAGAACCCTGGATTTCTAATGCTTATGGAGCACGTTGGACCTCGTTAATAATAATAATAATAATAAGCCCCGCGCCGGGTCATGCTGCGCACACACACCGCCCTCCCTCTTCCCCCCACACTTCACTATTAATACATTTGTTGAAAATCTATGAAAGTTTGAGTGTTTAAACAGAGACAAATGTGAGAAAAGTTTAAATCCAGTCTGAGAAAAGCGTATAATGTGTGTGGCTGAGCGCGCATTATTTGAATTTTTGAGATTTTGCGTTTCGTAACTTGAATTTTCTTTCGTATCTAGAGACGAAATTTAACGTGAAGGCGTTTCGTAACTTGGAATTTTCGTTTGTTGGGTCTTTCGTAAGGTGAGGTACCACTGTACAAGAAATGTCCAACTGCCAAACTGTGTAGAAAAAGTCAAAGTTATCATGTTTTAGTGTTTTTTTCTTGATCAGTGAGAGAAATCTCGCCTCTGTTGAGCTTTAACAAGTGCATCAAAGTCAGGTTCATGTTTGAGATGTGAAGTCTGACAGATGATCATCACTACAAATGCATTATGTACAATTCTGAAAGTAGGTTTTATTTTATTAATTACAAGCAACTTGGGCCTTGAAATGCCCGGTTCTGCTCTAAAATGTACATCCACGACCTTCTACATCAGACGTGCTGATATGAACCTCTGATCTGGACCTTTGGAACGTTCTGACCTCCTCCAGCTCTTTGTGTTCTTAAAATACCGGTTATTGTATTTTAAAGTAACAAGTTTCCTGTTTCTTGTCGTTTTAACCTTCACCAAAAGAATCGTCTGCTCACGCGAGGTCCACGGCCCATTGTCCAGCAGAACGTGGAGCTCGGAATAAACGCGGTCAGGCCTGTGATTGGCTGTGTCCACATGACATCATCACGCCGTTAGAATTACACGTCCACGAGCCGAAGAATCACCGACACGAACCATAAACTGCTGCTGGTCCACACAAAACATCTCCACATCTACAGGGATTATTCTGTCTGCTCAAAGTGTTTCCTCAAAAGTCACAACAATTTAAAACTGACATGTTTAAAAAAAAAACAGATTCCTGCATGCACTTTTTCTTTCTTGTTCAAACTGTCTCTGCCTGGAGCTACTGTGGCAAGTACATTTCTCCTGTGTGAGATCAATAAAGTCTTATCTTATCTCTATCTTAGCGCTTATTCAGAACCGAGGTTATTGATCGAAGCGTCGCTGTGAAAGGAGTTCATTTATGGAAAAGTCTCGACAAACAAATCAAAGGATCAAGTCCAATAACGACATTTAAAAACACATCAGATCCAGTGTAATGTGCGTGGACGAAAAAGAAAAAATAAGTTGTTGTGCATAAAAGTGAAGATTTCTGTTTGTAATTGATTGATATTTGCGATTGAAATGAAATGTATAATAAGATCAGACTTTATTGATCTCACGCAGGAGAAATTTACTCATCACAGTAGCTCCAGGCAGGGACAGTTTGAACAAGAAAGAAAAGCGCATGCAGCAAGAATGGAATAAAGATAAGTAATAATAATAAAATAAGTAATAATAGAATAAGTAATAATAAAACGGTAACAAGGAGAGTATTGAAAAACGATATTGCACGATAGGACCACACAGTGGAGTTATACAGTCTGATAAAATAAGAAATAATAATTATTTATTGCATTTATTTGGCACCTTTCATGACGCCCAAAGTTCTTTACAGTTCATCGTTCATTCACTCCACACTCGGTGGTGATAAACTACTTTTGTAGCCACAGCTGCCCTGGGGCAGACTGACGGAAGCGAGGCTGCCAATCTGTGCCATCGGCCCCTCCAACCACCTCCAACACTCACTCCACTTTCATATGAGGCAATGTGGGTGAAGTGTCTTGCCTAAGGACACAATGGCAGGTTTTTTGTGACTGGCACCCCCTGTGGCTCCTGGCATCCCCCTATGGCTCCTGGTGCACCCCTGTGGCTCCTGGCGTCCCAGCGTCTGCCCAGGGTTAGGCCCAGACCCGACGACCGCTGAGATCTGACGGGATCAGACTTTGAGAAGCAGGTGTGGTCATGATTGATTGAATTGTATTGATTTGAAATGTTTTAAAGTGTTAATCTGTTGTCTGGAAAAAGGGGCAGAAAATATAAAATGACTTGTTCTGCTTTTTCCTTCATTTCTTCTGTTTGACATTAGGACACTTCATAAACAATAAAAAATACAATAAAAAAGATTAATCAAATGCGTTTTTTTATTTGCCTGGAGGCACGTCCGAGTGTTTCTAGGCTCGGAAGTCCTTTATCTGAGCCTCTGGACCTTTGAACAGCAGTGGTTTAATTTTATTTTCTGTGGAAATGTGTTTATTTTTCAATGGAACGCTTCAAATCTCTCCCCCCATGCAAAAACACGGAAATGGATCAGAGAGCGCACAGCTGAGAGCAGAGAGTTTGGCCACGCCCCCACCCTCTACTATAGGCCATCTCTTTTCTCCTCATTTGCATTCAAGCAACAACGCCCATAATGAGTGTTCAGAGAGAGAAAAATGACTCTTTCTCATCTTATCTCTGTTTCTCATGCACTGAGTGTTGATTTTGAAGAAGGATTCATTTACAGTATTAGGGAACCATTAAAGGGATATGCCAGCCCCAGGTCAAACTTGGGCATCTCCCCACAGTCCAGAGACTAAAATAAGTGGTGGAAAGTGTTTTCCTGCTCACCCAGCCATTGTCCGAGTCTGTCGCCACTGACCGCCGCGGTATCTGCTGCTCCTCCGCCTTAGACTGGAGTCTAACGTCGCCAGAGAAAGATTTCGGCCAAAAGGAATTAATTTGCTCGATGCGTTTCCCAATTACTTTCTGTGTAGTGCGCATTCATATCGAGTGCAAATAAATGTACAAATCAACACGGAGAGCTTGCCTTGGTCATTTTGGGTGGGAACTATTTTTCAGTGCGGAAAAAGAAAGCCGAAGCACACACCACGCTGCGCAACAGCCAGGGAACTCCCTTCCTGGTGCGTAACAGGGATTCCCCTGTCAGCGTGATGTGTGCTTCGGCTTTCTTTTTCCGCACTGAAAAATAGTTCCCACCCAAAATGACCAAGTCAAGTTCTCCGTGTTGATTTGCACATTTATTTGCACTCGATATGAATGCGCACTACACAGAAAGTAATTGGGAAACGCATCGAGCAAATTAATTCCTTTTGGCCGAAATCTTTCTCTGGCGACGTTAGACTCCAGTCTAACATGGAGTAGCTGCAGATACCGCGGCGGTCAGTGCTGACAGACCTGGACAATGGCTGGGTGACCAGAAAAACGCTTTCCACCACTTATTTTAGTCTCTGGACTGTGGGGAGATGCCCAAGTTTGACCTGGGGGTGGCATATCCCTTTAAGGAGCCATATAAAAGCATCAAGAAGTACCATGTCATGGGACCTTTAATTCTGAGAAAACATTTTATACAGACTGAAAATCATGCAAAATGAATTTTTGAATGTCTTCTTTTATTTTCAAAATGTGTTTTGACTCCATAAAGCTTAAATTATTTTATTCACAAAACCCCTGTGAGAAAGTTTAGATAAAAAAAACAAAAAACAAGGATGATAAATCACCATGTCGCTCTTAATCTGCATTTCACATGGCTCCATATCACCACATGCACTTCAGGTTTGGGGACATTTTGTGTATTGCCAAGAAAAGGAACTGCAACACATTTTGTCAAATTACAATAAACTTAAACCTCAAGTGACCAAGTGCTCTGTACAGGATCCTTATTATAAAAGGCTGGTTGGGGGTTTATCACACCTATACTACTCCCAGTATTTAAGACAGCTATTTTATAAAGATCTAATGTAATAAGTATTTGATAATAATACTTTTATTGCAAGAAATAACCAAACGCAGATTACATTTAGACAGTCCTTGCCAGTTCCCACTTGCAAAAATATGTATTTTTTTTTGCCACTCTAAATGAAAATGTACATTATAAAAAAAATAAGTACAAATATTGAGTACAAATATTTTGACTTATGTTGAGCTAGCATCCTGCTAACATCAATAAAAATACTTAGGAGGGAATACGCCAATACTGGTGAGGAAGTCATCCTACTCAGAACACATTCAGCCTGTGTTACTACCACACCTGTGTTTAAAACAAAAACAAAACTTCTTGTTTGTATGTGTGTGTAATATGATAATCAACAAAATTCTTTAGATTAATGAAATACTGTCAAAACGACAACAACCAGCAAACTGGCTGGTTACATTTGAATCAAATTTAAAAAAAAAATGTTTAAAAACCAATGTTTAAAAACCAATGCTTCTCTCCGGGGTCATAAATGACCGCACAAGAGTTTGTGATGTATACGCCACACTAATTGGTTGATTCCTGCAAAAAACTGTGAAAGTGTGTAGGACTGAAACTCGTGCTAGAAATGCTGTTATTTTTTTGTCCCATGTGCAGTTAACACGAATTCGCAGACCACAGTCGTTTCCATGGAAATCGGGGCGTGGACCAAGCGCGTGAAAAAGCACGCTTCGCACACTCATATATCCCAGCATGCACCGCGCGCTACTTCTTCTACGGGAGAAAATGGAGTCGGCGGCTGCTTCCCGTAGTTGCGAGACCTGTCGCATTTCGCAGACGGCCATGCGGTCCGCGGAGTGCACTCAGGGCTGAGCAAGTGTGCACCGCCTTGACTGCAGTCTGAGCCCCCTTCAAACCACGCTCCGAACTGGGGACACAGCCGCAGTTTTGTTTCGTCACACGAAAGTAAGGCAGAAGGAAGTTGGTCGACGTGAGTTCAATACGTCGCCGGTGACTGGACAAAATTGGTAAAAAATTGCAGGAAAGTTGCGATGATTGGTCAAAATTGCAACACCGCCCTGAATTCACGGGGATTGACTGAAGTTGCAAATCGCAACATTGCGAATTCCTGGAGGGTCTGATAAATCATATGGCCCCACACGGTCACTTGAACATTAAACATGACAGAGACAAGATAAACATGTTTTATAACCAAGATCCCTGTACAGCTCGACCTTAAGGACAGCTCCCAGTGCTCTGCCTGAAGTGTGACACAACTTTTGTTTTTCAAAGCAAAGTATTTATAGTACTGACAAATATCAGCCCAGATTTACACATCGGACCGATACCGATATGTTAAAATTTTGGCAATATTGGCCAATACCAATGTTAATGCCGATATATCGTGCATCCCTAATCAAGAGTCAACAGGTCCAGTCAGATCTGTGTCGGTTTGAGGAGAGTAACGGCCCTCAGGACAAACAGGACCCCATATATCGAGTATTCCAACAGAAGAGGCCAGAGTCTGTTTGAAGAGCTTTATTGAAACATTTAAAAAAAGACATAAAAGTAAAGCGCACACCCACACACATGCGCACACACACACACGCACACACATGCGCACACTCACACACACGCGCACACACACACACACAACCGCACACACACCCGCGGTCGCCGTGGTCACCAGCCGAACATGTACTCCATGGCTTTAGACACGAAGCCGTCGTCTTTCCTCGGGGTCTGTCGGTCGGACACCACCTGCACAAACACTTCAGTCACATCACGTTTGAGGGGGCGGGGACAGGTGGGCGGGGACAGGTGTGAAGCCCCGCCCTCCTGTCACTGCTGACCAATAGGGGCAGTGTTCTTTACTGCTTTAGAATCCACTTTAAGTTTCATTTCTAACCAACGTAAACATGATTTAAAGATGCACTGTGGAACTTTTCAGGTGGAGGGTCCATCAAACACTTTTCTTCATGGATACGTCACCGCTCTGCCTGGAATGTTCCACAGTGTGACTTTAAACAGCTCTGCTTTACATTTATTCAGTTACAGGTGTTTTATGGGTCAAACAGACATTCTGACTGTGGTCGCCTCGCCACAGATCTGACCTGGAACTTGGTCTGGTTTGGTCTCCATGGAGATAGAAAGGTTTAAAGCCATAAGAAAGGGGGGGGGGGCACAGACCTGGTAGTCGCTGGCAGTGGAGCGCTGGGCACTCAGGGGCCTGATGGCGGAGCGAGGGGTCGAGGGCAGAGCCGAGAATGACGACGAGACGGGGGAGGAGACGTCTGCACTGTCCATCACGCTCTGAACGCACAAACACGGACAGATCAATAAATGTTTCGCAACGTATTAACGTGTTTTAAAGGGATATGCCACCCCCAGGTCAAATTTGGGCATCTCCCCACAGTCCAGAGACTAAAATAAGTGGTGGAAAGCGTTTTCCTGCTCACCCAGCCATTGTCCGAGTCTGTCGCCACTGACCGCCGCGGTATCTGCAGCTACTCCGCCTTAGACTGGAGTCTAACGTCGCCAGAGAAAGATTTCGGCCAAAAGGAATTAATTTGCTCGATGCGTTTCCCAATTACTTTGTGTGTAGTGCACATTCATATCGAGTGCAAATAAATGTGCAAATCAACACGGAGAGCTTGACTTGGTCATTTTGGGTGGGAACTATTTTCCAGTGCGTAAGAATACAGCCGTATCACGCAGCACGCTGCCAGGGGAATCCCAGTTACGCACCAGGAAGGGAGTTCCCCTGTTGCACAACGTGGTGCGTGATACAGCTGTATTCTTACGCACTGGAAAATAGTTCCCACCCAAAATGACCAAGGCAAGCTCTCCGTGTTGATTTGCACATTTATTTGCACTCGATATGAATGCGCACTACACAGCAAGTAATTGGGAAACGCATCGAGCAAATTAATTCCTTTTGGCCGAAATCTTTCTCTGGCTACGTTAGACTCCAGTCTAAGGCGGAGGAGCACCAGATACCGCGGCGGTCAGTGGCGACAGACTCGGACAATGGCTGGGTGAGCAGGAAAACGCTTTCCACCACTTATTTTAGTCTCTGGACTGTGGGGAGATGCCCAAATTTGACCTGGGGGTGGCATATCCCTTTAACAGCTTCACTTTCGTTTTTTACCCAAGTCAAAAGTCTGAGTCAAAAGTCGCTCCTTCAGAACACTCAGTGTGCTCAGTCTGGCTAGTGAAACTCCCGCACCTCACCTCAGGTTTGTCCAGTCGATGTTTTCAGTTTTGTCAATCAATCAAACATTATAAAGCGCTTTTCATACAAAAAATGTAACACAAAGCGCCTATTGTATCATGTTTATGTATATTTATAGAGAATTATCGTGTGGGAGAGTTGGACACCCGAGTTTGGACACCGGAGTTCGGACACTGACCTTGTCGATGCAGGGTTTGACCCCCACCATGATGGAGTCTCCGAACACTTTCCCGTCTTTGGACAGGGCCTTTCGTGCCTGCAGCTTCGACTGGTACTGCAGGTGCATCCAGTTACCAGGAGTCGCCATCTGAAAACACACAAGACGACCCATAAACCCACGCACAAAAATCAGATCCTAAATCAATACCAAAACAAATATCGATACAAAAAAATTAAAACGTGACCTTTCCTCAACAGTTTTACAATGAGTTTGAGCTTCATCAAAACGAGAAGACCAAGAGAACCAACCAGGGCTGCCAAAAGAATCAAAAATCTGAAACTCATCAATACTAAAACTAGTATCCAAACTGGATACTCATTTTTCGCAGGTATCGATATTAAAAAAGTCCTACTGAACCTGAACTGAACCTTTCCCGAACAGCTTCATATCGTCCAGGCAGGTTCCACAGCGGTCCATGGGCGTAGACGAGTCTAAGAGTTCTTCTACGTGTTCTGAAACGGTTCCAGATCATTCTAAACACATTCAGGAAAGGTTTACTGGACTTTTTTAGTATCAATACCTGCGTTATAGGGACGGGACAAGATCTCGCGCCACGTCTAATCTCCCGTCTCATCTTAAGACAAAATCGCCACAAGATCGTGCACACATGACGAAAATGCATTTACGTTTAGATTATGTGTTGGTGAGTTACATCTCCTACAGTTCCAAAAAACACAGAACAAGAACGGAAAAACAAAACTCTCAAATCAAATAAACAGACCCCCCAGGATTTCGCGGGCATTTTTTGTGATTGTTGCGGTCTAAAATGCCTGAATTTGCGGGAGCTTTTCCAAAAAGTTGCGATGCTTTTAAGGTTTTTGTTGCGATTTTGTTGCGGGATGAAGTGAAAGTTGCGATAAACAGTTGTGATTTTCCCTTTTTGTAATTAAAATTGAGTAATATCTTGAATACTGAGTTATTACTGACAAAGAATAATACAAAGACACAGATCACAGATATGGTCCTAAAACAACCTTACCAACATCGAAAATAAATGACTACTAGGAGGGGAACTGTTTCGCGCGGTTTGCAAACAGCGGTTTGCTGTTATTTTTGTGGGCAAATGGCGCCGCAGACATGTTTCTTTGCCATTAGAAGCCGTGTCCCAGTTCCCAGAGTGAGCGGCTCGGAGCGTGGTCCGAAGGGCATGTGCGTCACGCATTTCGACAGAACACCGGCGCGACGACTGCTGTCCCACTTCTTTTTTGTCCCATGCGCAGTTAACACGCGGTCCGAAGACCGCAGTCGTTAAGCGGTCCGCGGACTGCAGTCTGGGCTGAGCAAGTGTGCACCGCCTTGACTGCAGTCTGAGCCCCCTTCGGGCCGCGCTCCGAGCTGTGCGCTCTGGGAACTGGGACACAGCCGCAGTTTCGTTTTGTCACACGGAAGTAAAGCAGAAGGAAGTTGGTCGGCGTTTAATATGTCGTGGATTATTGGTCAAAATTAGTAAAAATTGCAGGAAAGTTGCGGTGATTGGTCAAAATTGCAACACCGCCCTGAATTCACGGGGACTGGCTGAAGTTGCAAATCGCAACATCGCGAATTCCTGGAGGGTCTGAATAAATAACGAAATTATGAGGCCAAAACTGGAAAATGAACCGTGAAATGTAAATATCAGGAATTATGTTAAAATCTCGTGGACCCAATCTTGCATCTTTTTGTCGTGTGTGCACGATCTTGTGGCGATTTTGTGCCGCAAGATCTTGTCCCGTCCCTATAACGCAGGTATCGATACTAAAAAAAGTCCCGTAAACCTTTCCTGAATATGTTTAGAACGATCTGGAACTGTTTCAGAACAAGTAGAAGAACTCTTAGACTCGTCTACGCCCATGGACCACTGTGGAACCTGCCTGGACGATATGAAGCTGTTCGGGAAAGGTTCAGTTCTGTCGTGTCAATAAGACTTTAATATTGATACCTGCGAAAAACGAGGATCTAGTTTCGATACTAGCTTTAGTATTGATGAGTCTCAGATTTTTGATTCTTTTGACAGCGCTGGTTGATCACAAAATAACAGATTTGGTTCTCCTGGCTTTGTTTTCTCGTGGACTCTCTCATATCATGGAATTTTTGTCTCGTCCCATCCCGACAGCTTTAGTATCGATACCTGCTCAAATCTAGTTTCTATTCTTGCTTTCGTTTCCATTGGCGTTTAATTTCCGATATTTTTAAGAACCCCAGAGGAGACCATGAGAAGAACTGACCGAGTGTCTGAGGATGTTGCCGTACTGAGCGAACTGCAGCAGGATGTAAGAGGCCGAGGCCGGAGGGAACCTGAAGAGGGACAGGGTCAGAGTCAACGACTTAAACCTCACAGGAGTCAGTCTTTAATATAGGACCTTTAAAATAACTAAATCTCCCCAGTATTGATTATCGGTCCAAGCCTTTCCCAAAATATCAGTGTCGTCTTAAACTGTCCACATGTTATACTACAGTAACAACAATGTCACAAAACGCAGGTACAGACCCGAACACGGTGACCCACGTCTGGTCCAGCTGGTCCTCGGAGCTCAGTGTCTCCCCCTGGCTGTAGAAGGGGTCCACCTGAGCGGGCGACAGGCACAGCTGCTGCCCTACGACACACACCGGGACTTATAAGGACCGCAGACTTCCATTCATTTCCTAGAGACTCATCCTGACCTGTAGTCTCTCAGGGCTAGTGTCTCGTCTAAAGCCCGGTCTCGTCTAAACCCCCGGTCTCGTCTCGTCTAAACCCCGGTCTCGTCTCGTCTAAACCCCGGTCTCGTCTCGTCTCGTCTAAACCCCGGTCTCGTCTCGTCTAAACCCCGGTCTCGTCTCGTCTCGTCTAAACCCCGGTCTCGTCTCGTCTAAACCCTGGTCTCGTCTAAACCCCGGTCTCGTCTAAACCCCGGTCTCGTCTTAACTAAGGAAAATGTTAAAGGAAAATTTGTTTCTTTCTGTGTTTGTGTTACCTGCTCCTGGAGTGGAGGCGAGTCGTCCTGAAATGGGAGAGTGCATGACGGGAAACCCCTGAAACACAAACACAAACGGGCACTGAGACAGACACTAAACGACAGGTGCAAACTGAAAGTGTGAAACTGCACCTGCCACGGAGCAAAGGATCATGGTCTATGTAGTTCCCCTTGTTCTTTTCGCAATTGCTGCACCATAACAATTCATTTAAAGGTACTGGAATGCTCCACACTATGGCATTAAACTTTTCTATCTCCATGGATACCAAAACAGACCAAGTTACAGGTCAGATCTGTGGAGAGGCGACCCTGCTCCCAGTCAGAATCTCTGAATTTTTATTTGTCAAATAATCATTTGTGTGACATTAGAGGAGTTTCTGCTCAGGGTTGCCAGGTCACAAGTTTTAAGTTCCTGTGTGTAAAGATCAGTGAAGACCAGGGATGTATTCCATCAACGTCGCTAAACATAGCGGCGCCTAAGTGTTTAAGCCTCGCCTGAAGAAGCGTCACCTTAGACTAAAGCCTGAAGCCGTTCCACTAACGCATTTCAGCTGCGCCTCAGCAGCGCTAACTTCAGTCGCGCCTATCCTGTCCTGGCCTAGACGCGTGCACGGGGAACGTAAGAAGCCCAGAACAAGCGACTGTCGAAAACACGATCATGTCGAAGATTCGGGCCGATTATTTCGGCATATCAGAACAGAAGTTGCTTTTGGAACTCTACAACACATTTGGAATAACCAAGGCAAGAGACATGACGTGGCAGAAGATCGCCGAGCGCTTAAATACGCAAGTTAAGTCCTATAACAGTGCTATAACAGTCATGTTACGGTCTGGTGTGTGGGAGATGCGAGATCGATTCTCAGGGAGAACAGTTGATGTCATAAATATATATTTGTAGAGCAGTCTTGTCAGTTGTAATTTATTTTTACTGTGTAAAAGTATTTGTTCCAACTAATACGTTAAATTGTCTTTGAGCAGGAATAATGTGAAGAGGACTGTTTTACAGGTAAAGACAAAGCATAAAAACATTTTGCAGAGTGGTAAGTAGGCTAATATTAGTTAATATTATTATTCAGTGAAATTAGTAATACTGTTGAAATGGTACCTTAATTTAATTTAAAATGAACAGTAGCTGCCAAGCCACAGGAGGTGGGAGCCCCCCTCAAAACCTTTCACCTGCAGAGGAGCTGGCACTGGCCCTAAACCGGGGTCGCCCACTGGTGGAGGTAATTGAAGGAGGGACGTTGATGTTAGGCCCAGCTGATATAAGTTCTATGATGATATGAAGAATTGTAGGTTAAATTAATTCACATTTGTGTAATGTGTGGCAAATGTAAATTTGTGAGAATATAACACATAATTGAGTTGTGGATGAATACGTCTCTCTACTTGGCCAGAGAGAAACGAAATTTCGATTCACTGTATGTTGAACACATACGGCAGAATTGACAATAAAGCTGACTTTGATCTTTGAACCCGGGACTCCCACGTGCTAGACGGAGTCCTTAACCACTCGACCAAAGTCTTTCTCCATGACAGTTTTGGAATTCTTTTATCTGATAATGTCGTAAAGACAGCGGTTTAAGAGAATATTTTAAATTACTGGAAATTTGTCAAAACTGACCAAGAACATAAGGTAATTTTATTTTTGCTGATATTGTCACCGTTGTTTTCGGACAACACAGATACTCATGCGGGAGGTGTGCGGAACTGTTCTTTGACACTCTGTTTACTTCAGGTACGTATTCTCTGCGACACGGCCTGATTAAGCCTCCTCTTTAGCCTGCCCGCGACCAGGCGAGTTCAGAGGACCATGTTGCCGCAGTAATTCAGCGGGGACTAATGTTAGCGAGAGTCATGGAACCGAACTCTCACTAAAACTAGCGCAAACTGTCGAATAAAGCTGGGCTTTGCGCTTAGCCGCGTTGGTAGAACACCTCTCTGGTCTGGAGCCTCCAGCATGAGAAAGCCCGAGAAGTCTCCCGTCTCCACAGCTGCTGTACAGGACGACCTGCAGCGAGTGGTGAGAACAGCTGAGGTGGGCTCCTCCTGAACCTGGACACCATCTCCTCCTCACGTCCCCTCACACGGACCTCCAACATGTGCAGGACCCACACACCCTGGGAACTGCCTCCCCCATGGGAAGGCTTCAGAAAAACTGTGAAAACGTCTATATTTATTCATTTTTACCGCTGCAGTTCTGTCGAAGTTTTGTCGTATTTTGTACAGATGACAATAAATCTTCCCTACCAGGAAGTACAATTTTAAATCTAAAAAAACGACCAAACGGAAAATTTCAAAACCTGAAATGTAATGATCTCAACAGTGTTTTAGTCAAATCGTCCACGTGTCATCGGGACTTTCACTGCTGCAGCTCCAGTTTTAAGTTTACTTTTTATGCTTAGACTTAAAAACCAGACTTCCCCGGGGACCCTTAAGAACACCTGAGCGCGGCAAACTCTTTTCTCTTTTAAATCTTTTGTTTACAGCCTCCCTCCTCCTCTCCGTCCTCCCCCTCTCTCTGGGACCCGTCCTCGTGACCCTTTTTGTTCGCGGCGCCCCGTCCCGCCTGGGCCGATGGGGGTGATGTAGTACCTGTCTGTGGGGGGCGCCGGGGGTCCCCGCTCCGGCCAGCTCGGCGTGGATGCTGCGGACAGGAGGGGCCCCGCTCTTGTCTTTGGGCGTGGGGACGACGGGCTGATGGACTGCACTGCCGGGGCCGGACGCCAACGAGGACGACAGAACTGAGGAGGGAGGAGAGGAAAAAGACGTTAAAGCAGCTCTGTGGTCGAGCGCCAAAGTACATCTGACATGTTACGGTCATAGTATCGGGTCTCGTCTCTCGTCCAAACCAGGTCTGAACCAGGTCTGAACCAGGTCTGAACCAGGTCTGAACCAGGTCTGAACCAGGTCCTTCTGTATTTTTTAATGTGGCACAAACAGGCTTTAAAACTCAAACTGTTATGGTAAAAAACTGTAACTTCCTGCTCGTTATTTTTAATCGAACTTTGGTGTTGTGAAAGGTTCTGTGTGGTGTTCCGCGTGCTTCTGTGCTAGATATTTATATAAATGGGAAGAAAATTAAAACTGTCATTGAATTTACTTACAGTGGCTTGCGAAACCATTTGGCTCCCTTGAACTTTGTGACCTTTTGCCACATTTCAGGCTTCAAACATAAAGATATAAAACTGTAATTTCTTGTGAAGAATCAACAACAAGTGGGACACAATCATGAAGTGGAACACACTTTATTGGTTATTTTTAACTTTTTTCACAAATAAAAAATGAAAAATTGGGTGTGCAAAATCATTCAGCCCCATTGAGTTAATACTTTGTAGCGCCACCTTTTGCTGCGATTACAGCTGCAAGTCGCTTGGGGTATGTCTCTATCAGTTTTGCACATCGAGAAACTGATATTTTTGCCCATTCCTCCTTGCAAAACAGCTCGAGCTCAGTGAGGTTGGATGGAGAGCGTTTGTGAACAGCAGTTTTCAGTTCTTTCCACAGATTCTCAATTGGATTGAGGTCTGGACTTTGACTTGGCCATTCTAACACCTTGATATGTTTTTTGGTGAACCATTCCATTGTAGCTTTTGCTTTATGTTTTGGATCATTGTCTTGTTGGAAGACAAATCTCCGTCCCAGTCTCAGGTCTTTTGCGGACTCCATCAGGTTTTCTTCCAGAATGGTCCTGTATTTGGCTCCATCCATCTTCCCATCAATTTGAACCATCTTCCCTGTCCCTGCTGAAGAAAAGCAGGCCCAAACCATGATGCTGCCACCACCATGTTTGACAGTGGGGATGGTGTGTTGAGGGTGATGAGCTGTGCTGCTTTTACGCCAAACATAACGTCTTGCATTGTTGCCAAAAAGTTCGATTTTGGTCTCATCTGACCAGAGCACCTTCTTCCACATGTTTGGTGTGTCTCCCAGGTGGCTTGTGGCAAACTTTAAATGACACTTTTTATGGATATCTTTAAGAAATGGCTTCCTTCTTGCCACTCTTCCATAAAGGCCAGATTTGTGCAGTATACGACTGATTGTTGTCCTATGGACAGATTCTCCCACCTCAGCTGTAGACCTCTGCAGTTCATCCAGAGTGATCATGGGCCTCTTGGCTGCATCTCTGATCAGTCTTCTCCTTGTATGAGCTGAAAGTTTAGGGGGACGGCCAGATCTTGGTAGATTTGCAGTGGTCTGATACTCCTTCCATTTCAATATTATTGCTTGCACAGTGCTCCTTGGGATGTTTAAAGCTTGGGAAATCTTTTTGTATCCAAATCCAGCTTTAAACTTCTCCACAACAGTATCTCGGACCTGCCTGGTGTGTTCCTTGTTCTTCATGATGCTCTCTGCGCTTTAAACAGACCTCTGAGACTATCACAGTGCAGGTGCATTTATACAGAGACTTGATTACACACAGGTGGATTCCATTTATCATCGTTAGTCATTTAGGTCAACATTGAATCATTCAGAGATCATCACTGAACTTCTGGACAGAGTTTGCTGCACTGAAAGTAAAGGGGCTGAATGATTTTGCACGCCCAATTTTTCGTTTTTTATTTGTTAAAAAAGTTTAAAATATCCTATAAAGTGTGTTCCACTTCATGATTGTGTCCCACTTGTTGATTCTTCACAAGAAATTACAGTTTTATATCTTTATGTTTGAAGCCTGAAATGTGGCAAAAGGTCACAAAGTTCAAGGGAGCCAAATAGTTTCGCAAGCCACTGTATTTGGGTGTCACTCTGGATTCAAGATTGACTTTCAAAAATCACGTAAAAAAGCTTAGAAATTCTCTCAAATTTAATTTTAGGCACATACGAGGATGTCTGAATATGGAGACGTCGCACATGTATTTAAACTCCATGATTGTCTCTCGTTTTCTATACTGCGTCACAAGCTGGTCACAGGTGCAAAACAGCCTTAAAGACTGTATAAAAGCGCTCTAAAGATTCACGACAACAAATCCAGACAGAATCACCACTGTCATATTCTAAATATGATTTTCTAAACTTCAATAACCAAATAATGTACGTGAACATCTGCCTAATTTTTAAAATGATTCATGGTATTGCTGCCCCTCCTCTGAGAGGGTTCATCACCCTGAGCTCTGAACCTAAACCAGGACTAAACCAGGACTAAACCAGGTCTAAACCAGGTCTAAACCAGGTCTAAACCAAGTCTAATCCAGCACTAAACCAGCACTAAACCAGGTCTAATCCAGGACTAAACCAGGTCTAAACCAGGACTAAACCAAGTCTAATCCAGGACTAAACCAGGATTAAACCAGGTCTAAACCAGGTCTAAACCAGGTCTAAACCAGGTCTAAACCAGGACTAAACCAGGACTAAACCAGGACTAAACCAGGTCTAAACCAGGTCTAAACCAGGACTAAACCAGGACTAAACCAGGCCTAAACCAGGACTAAACCAGGACTAAACCAGGACTAAACCAGGACTAAACCAGGACTGAGAAGGTTCGTCACGCTGAGGTCTGAAAAAACGACTCGAGTCACCAGGGCGACCTCTAGAGGAGACTGTAGGACCTCTTTCAGTAAAACTGCTTCTCTTTTATTAACACGAGTCAGTGGAATAGTTTGACAAATGAGATTATAACATGTACAAGTTTTCACACGTTTGCACATCCAACAAACAAATGGTGAATATCAACTCTGCGCTCATTAGTGATGAACGTGCGTGAAACTAAGACTGCTGTGTGTGTGTGTGTGTGGATGTATAAAGAGGATTTATTTTTTTTTAATGGCATAGTGAGGGTCTTTATCTGATATGTATGCACATGTGATTATTCTTATGCACTGGTCTATTACCCATTTCCGTGGTGTCAAACATGCGGCACGGAGGCCAGATCCGGCCCTCCAAGACCTTTAATGTGGCCCTCGGCTGATTTTCTGTTAAAATATTTTAATTTTCTATTAAAATACACATATTTTCTGCGCCTCTTTTCTGCATAGCTTAGCATAGCAGCGTCTCCAGGGCCTCTGTACATGGCCCCTCCCACCAGAGCCTCTGGGCATGGCCCCCTCCCACCAGAGCAGCACAAATGAAGACTAAAGCATGACTAAATTCTGTAAAATGCATACAAGTTAAAGTTAAAACTTTGTGTTGAAATTGCATTTTTCTTAAAGTTTCAGGTTGTTCATTATAATATTTCGTAAAAGAAAGTTCATCAAATAAAAAAGACTTCTGTAATAGATTTGTGTTTCTCTGCACAAATATTTGGACTTATTAATATTTTTGGGGTATATATGTCATGGGTTTCTGATCCGGCCCCTTTGGGATCAAAGTCGGTTGGATACGGCCCCCGGACCAGAATGAGTTTGACACTCCTGACCTATTTACAATCTCTTTCATAATATATTTAATTAACATCGTCCTGTCCCGGGACGACAGGTGGAAATAACCTGCACCTGCATCTTTCCTTTGTTTGTTTCAAAGGTCAGTGAAATGTTGTGCACTGTCCCTGTGCAAATAAACCATACTGTGTGCGGTTCTGTGCGGTGGAGACGGGAGCGCACCTTGTGATTGGTCCAGGAGGGGCGTGCCGAGGCCAAAGGGGCGGGGCTGTGGGCTGGAGGGGGCGGGGAGATCGCCCATGAGGAACCCTGGCAGGAACTGTGCTCCAGAACTGGGCTTCGGAGACGTGGGCGAGCCCAGGGTCATCGGCTCACTGCCCACTGCAAAAAGAGAAAAACAAAACACAACACACGTTCATCGAAAAACACCGAAAAGTTTATATTCAAGTGGCCCAATTTATATATAAATTATGCTAAATTGAATTGAGTAAAATCCAATCCACTTTATCACTACAGCAGAATGTAGAAACTCCCTGTCTAAATAGTGTTAAAGATAAAAACAATTAAATCTAAATATAAAATGAATAAAGTGTTATAAAAGACAAAGAAGAGCACACAGCTCACATGGTGTGTGTAGGTTTAATGTGTGTATCAATCATACATCATGATCAGTTCTGATTCATATAATCCATTAAATTAAGACATTTCCTCATCACCTGGAGTCGTTTTGTTTCGTTCACATTTTTCACACACACGAGTTCTTCTCTCAGACTGAAAAAAAATATTTTTCTCTACATACTGTCTCTACGACCGTCTGAATGAAACGTGCCTGTATTGATTGATTGAAGTATTGATGACGTGTTCTGGATCCAGGAGAGAAACACCAGAAAAACAAACACAATTTAGTAATTTCAAGATTGACGAAGACTAAATAAAAGCAGTTCCAGGATTAAAACCAGTCTAAACCCGGTTTGAACCAGGACTAAACTAGAACTAAATCAGGTCTGGATCAGAATTAAACCGGGGTCTTTTCCCTAAAAAAAAGGGGGGGGCTAAACTGGGACTGTACACAGACATGGACATGACGGTTTAACCAGGTCTAAATGAGGGCTAAACTGGGTCTAAACCAGGTCTAAATCAGGACTAACCTCGTCCTAATTCAGGACTAGAATAAACCAGGTCTAAACTTGGTCTAAACCAGGACTAAACCGGGACTAACCTCGTCCTAATTCAGGACTAGAATAAACCAGGTCTAAACTGGGTCTAAACCAGGACTAAACTAGGACTAACCTCGTCCTAATTCAGGACTAGAATAAACCAGGTCTAAACTGGGTCTAAACCAGGACTAAACTAGGACTAACCTCGTCCTAATTCAGGTCTAGAATAAACCAGGACTAAACTGGGTCTAAACCAGGACTAAACTAGGACTAACCTCGTCCTAATTCAGGTCTAGAATAAACCAGGACTAAACTGGGTCTAAACCAGGACTAAACTAGGACTAACCTCGTCCTAATTCAGGACTAGAATAAACCAGGTCTAAACTGGGTCTAAACCAGGACTAAACTAGGACTAACCTCGTCCTAATTCAGGACTAGAATAAACCAGGTCTAAACTGGGTCTAAACCAGGACTAAACCGGGACTAACCTCGTCCTAATTCAGGTCTGGATTAAACCAGGTCTAAATCCCAGAGCTAAAGTTGAGCTAAACGAGGCTAAACTCGGGTCCAAACCCGGTCCTGCTCCTGTGACGCACGGCGGCACCGGGGGCACGTCCCGAACCCCGCGTGCCTCCGGACCGGACCGAGCGGAACCACAAAGTCGTGATAAAGTCATGATAAAGTCATGATAAAGTCATGATAAAGTGGTGATTTCTCCGGGCTGGGGACTCACCCGCGAGCTCCATGTCTGCGGCTTTCAAACACCGGAAACGGCGCGTCTGCTTCCGGTGACGTCCGCGCTGCGTAAGAGCGCGTGCAGCACAAACACGATTTTATGATATATTTTTTTAAATTAAATTCTGATTCTGTTTTCTGTTCTAACGTTTCCTCCTCACACTCCTGGAGTTTTGTTTCATTCACATGTTTCACACACTCTGTTCCACCTCGTGATGTCATCATGTGGTGATACAGGAAGTGTTCTGGTCTAGTCCTGGTTTAGTCCTGGTTTAGACTTGGTTTAGTCCTGGTTTAGACCTGGTTTAATCCTGGTTTAGTCCTGGTTTAGACCTGGTTTAGTCCTAGTTTAGTCCTGGTTTAATCCTGGTTTAATCCTGGTTTAGACCTGGTTTAGTCCTGGTTTAGTCCTGGTTTAGTTCTGGTTTAATCCTGGTTTAGTCCTGGTTTAGACTTGGTTTAATCCTGGTTTAGTCCTGGTTTAGACCTGGTTTAATCCTGGTTTAGTCCTGGTTTAGACCTGGTCTACTTGTGGTTTAATCCTGGTTTACGCTGAGTTCTTCTCTCAAACTGAAAACACTCTGTTCCACCTCGTGATGTCATCATATGGTGATACAGGAAGTGCTCCACTGTGTTTTTAAACTCTACACTCCTTCACTAGAATCATTTGGATCATTTGCATCATCTAGTGATTTATTTATTTGTTTATGTTTCTTCAAAGTTTGAACCCAAAACCTTCAGTCAGGACGTCACCACAGACACAATCAAAATAATCCCTGAAATCATCCGGTCCAGTTCAAGAATATAAAAGTACAAAAGTGAAAAGTTTTAAAAATGAAAGCTTTAAAATGTTCTCAGGTTACTCTTTCATCCACGAGGAGGGTTTCTTGAGCTTTGAACAATTAAGGGGAAAAAATGTATTAGATCAGAAAGACTTTTACAGATATTTACAGATTAGACCTCACTTTGACCAGAACATGAGAGGTGTGTGGGAAAACAGCGACTTGGGATTCATACGGATTTTTTTTAACATTAACAAAATCAGTGTCGCCCCCAGTGTCTGTGGACACCCCCATGACAGAAGTGCATTAAAGGAAAAGTAACGTTATTTTATAATCTGAGCCTTCTTTCGGTAATAAAACAAGTCATTTGACTCACCCATATCACGTTCGTGTCATTTGGAGCTGTTTGAAGAAAGTTATGTTGTGGCGTTTCTGTTAGCATTTGTTAGCATTTGTATTCGGGGCATTACTTTGCGGTCTCCAAATAACACAAACTTTAGCACTTTTCAAATCATAGAAGCCCGATGTCTTAATGAAAAATTTCATTTGAAGCAAAAGTGGCCTGTAATCCGAGGTTTATCCATAGTTTTCAGCTTTGCGTTTCATGTTTGGGTCCCGGGAGCAGTCCGCGCATGCGCACTGGCGTCCTCATCTACTCGAAACTATGGCTAAATCTCGGATTACAGGCCACTTTTGCTTCAAACGAAATTTTTCATTAAGACATCGGGCTTCTATGATTTGAAAAGTGCTAAAGTTTGTGTTATTTGGAGACCGCAAAGTAATGCCCCGAGCAAATGATACAGCACCATGTTAACGGATACGGGATCATTACTAGAACAGAACGGCTCAACATAAGTTCTGCGATACTGCTCCAATTGACAGAAAAATGCTATGGGTGAGTAAAACTACTTGTTTTATTACCGAAAGAAGGCTCAGATTGTAAAATAACGTTACTTTGCCTTTAAGGCCTGTTGTGATGTGGACCCACCACCTGTGGGAGGATTCATGGGGGCTGGTGCATTGTGTTCTGGGCAGTAGAACACTGCTCGGACTGCTGCTCCCGCGACCCAGAAAATGGAAAAGCGGAAGAAGATGACACTTTGATTACTGCACACTTCAGTTAAATTACCGCACACTACGATTCTTACCGCACACTTCGATTACTGCACACTTTGATTACCACACACTTTGATTACTGCACACTTTGATTACCGCACACTTCGATTACTGCACACTTCGGTTAAATTACAGCACACGTTGATTCTTACCGCACACTTCGATTACAGTGAACCCTCGCTCTATCGCGGTTCACGCCTCGCTGTTTCGCAGATTTTTTTTTCAAAATTTTTTTTTTCTTTTTTTTTTTTTTATAGTGTAACTTTTTTTTTATAGTGTAACAATGTGGTCTGCGTCCTGATTGGCTAAGAGACTAGACCAAGACTATACGTGGACTAAACCAGGTCTAGACCAGAACTAGAGCAGGTCTGAACCAGGCATTTAACCCATCCTAACCCAGACCATGCATGCAAACTCCACACAGAACACACACAGAAAGGCCTGGGCGACCCGGGGATCAAACCCGGAACCTTCTTGCTGTGAAGAAAGAGCGCTAGCCACTCAGCCACCGTGCCGCCCCGGGGCAAAAGAAAAAGGAAGCGGGGATCCAGGGCAGGTGTCCAAACCAGGCGGAGAAAACAGCGAGCAAGCGGGACTGGATCTGCGGGGAGCGAACTGTGTCTGATACCGATCTGGGCGTCGGACGGCGAATCTGCGGAGCCACCGCCGCTACGGAGCTGAGTCGCCCGTACTTCTCTGTGGCGTGAGAGGGTCCTTCGCCCTGTCACTTGTATCAAGGATGGAGGTTGTGTCCAGTCTTGTCCGGAGCGTCCAGTCGATCAGTGCACGTCAGTGTCCGAACGCGCGCAGCCTCTCCGGATGGCCCTGCTTAAGGCACGCTCCATATCGAATAAATTCTTTATACTGAGCGACTTGTTTGTCAACGAACACGTGGATTTTATGTTCCTGACTGAGACATGGCAACGCAAACAGGATTTTGTCCACCTTAATGAATTGTGCACCCCCGGACTGCTCCGTGACTGGAATCCCGCGGGCCGCACGGCGAGGCGGCGGTCTCGCGCTCGTTTACCGGGATGGCTTCTGGACACGACAGATGAATCCAGTCGCGTTCAACTCCTTTGAGATGCAGATGACTAAGGTTGGGAACATTACTTCATTTTATTGTATCTTAATCTATCGGCCGCCTGGTCTTGCACGTTCTTTCTTGGATGATTTTGCAGACTTGTTGTCTTCTATTATTAAACTTGAGAGAGTTTTGATACTCGGTGATTTTAACCTCCATGTAGATAATCCCTCATCCCTTATCCACGATGAGGTGTTTATCGTGCACAAATCCGTGACAGAGCAGCACGTGTCGCTCTCGTCCCGGGACGTGGCAGTGCTCCTCGCGTGTCCGGCGGGGCTCCCGGAGCCGTGTCTCCCCCCACGCACCACTATTAATACATTTTGTTGAAAATCTATGAAAGTTTGAGTGTTTAAACTAGAGACAAATGTGAGAAAATATTAATTCCAGTCTGAGAAAAGCGTATAATGTGTGTGGTGAGGCGTTTACAGCCTTAAAACATGTAGAATAATTGTAAAATATAAAGTTGTCCTAAATCGCGGATTTCTCTTATTGTGGGTTATTTCTGGAACTTAACCCCCGCGATAAACCAGGGACTACTGTACTGCACACTTATTTATATTTTTTATGTGTACAAATGTTTTTGGCACAGTTCTGTCTCCGTACCGCGAGGGGGCGGGGCGCGGGGCTCTGCGCATGCTCAGTGCGTGCTGCCAGCTCAGCTGACCTGAGATCAGAACCAGGACCAGGACCAGGACCAGAGCCGGGACCAGGACCAGGATTAGAACCAGAGCCGGGACCAGGACCAGGACCAGGACAGGGTTCGGGATGATGTTGGACTCTGGCAGTGAGGACGCGGCGGTCCTCGGGAACACGGACATTTCCTCCTCCGCCGAGGCCGAAAACAACCTCCGAAACACGGTGAAGTTTCTCTGACGCTCCGCTGGCTCCGGGGGTCCGGGGCTCCGGGACTCCGGGACTCCGGGGCTCCGGGGGGTTCAGACACTTTTATGGACTTTAAACGCCTGAACATGACACATGTCCCAGCTGCTCCTCCATAGGGAGGAGCCCCGGGGACACTCCGGGACACAGTCCGGGACACACTCGGGGGCCCCGGGGCCCCCGGTGTCTTCATTGAACTTCAGGCTCCTGTTAGCCGCGTGCTAACGCTGTGCTAACAGTGTTTTGATCACAAACTGCGTCACTGAGAATCAGACACGTGAAGAAACTTTATGATCTGATGTTTCCTCCTCTGGACTTTGTTTCACACAAACCTGCAGATTTAACACAAGTTCTTCTCAAACTGAAAACACTCTGCGCCACCTCGTGATGTCATCATGTGGTGATATAGGAACAGAGCGTTTGGAGCTTTGGAGATGTTACAGACGAATAATAAAGAGTTCCTCAAACATGAGAATGAAACAAACACAACTCCAGGTGTTTGAGGAGGAACATCAGAGGAACATGACTTAAAGGAGAATTAACGTTTTTTACAATCTGAGCCTTATTTCGGTAATAAAACAAGTTGTTTTACTCACCCATAGCTTTTTGGTGTCATATGGAGCACTTCCGGAGATGTTTTAGATTTGCGATAGCTGTAGCACGAGTTCCAGCCGTAGCTTGGAGCATGTAATATGCCCCGTGCGGTCTCCAAATAACACAAACTTTAGCACTTTTCAAATCATAGAAGCTCGATGTCTTAGTCTACACTTTCGTTTGAGTCAAAAGTGGCCTGTAATCCGAGATTTATCCATAGTTTACAGCTTTGTGTTTCATGTTTGGGTCCCGGGAGCTGAGAGCGAAATAAACTGTGACTCCGCACATGTGCACTGTCCTCCTCATCTACTCGAAACTATGGCTAAATCTCAGATTACAGGCCACTTTTGACTCAAACGAAAGTGTAGACTAAGACATCGAGCTTCTATGATTTGAAAATTGATAAAGTTTGTGTTATTTGGAGACCGCAAACAAGTGCCCCGAGAACTCACATTATGGAGATCGCTAATCTAAAACATCTCTGGAAGTGCTCCATATGACACCAAAGTGCTATGGGTGAGTAAAACAACTTGTTTTATTACCGAAATAAGGCTCAGATTGTAAAAAACGTTACTTCTCCTTTATAGGTTCATTGTGTAACTTTTCTGGCACAGTGTCCGTCAAATGTTTTTCTCCGTGGAGATGTTATTGGTTTGTCTGAAATGTTCCACAGTATGGCATTAAACCTTTCTATTGTCCTGGAGACCAAACCAGACCAAGTTCCAGGTCTGTGGAGAGGCATCAGAATGTCTGTTTTTCTTTGTATCAAACCCTCCTGTGACTGAACAAATGTAAAGTGGAGCTGTTTAAAGTCACACTGCGGAACATTCCAGTGACGTGCTGATGGTCTGTTGCAGATGGTGGAGAAGGGCACGTCTCTGCTGAAGAAGTTGGAGATCTCGGTGTCGGAGGCGGAGAAGAGGACGGGGAAGAACAGCGTGAACATGCAGGAGACCTTCACCGTGTACCTCATCGAGACTCGGTCAGGCTCAGCCAGGAGACCGTTTCAGGGTCTGGACCGTAGAGGCCAGGAGACGGTTTCAGGGTCTGGACCGTAGAGGCCAGGAGAGCGTTTCAGGGTCTGGACCGTAGAGGCCAGGAGAGCGTTTCAGGGTCTGGACCGTAGAGGCCAGGAGACGGTTTCAGGGTCTGGACTTTAGAGACCAGGAGACGGTTTCAGGGTCTGGACCGTAGAGGCCAGGAGACCGTTTCAGGGTCTGGACCGTAGAGGCCAGGAGACGGTTTCAGGGCCTGGACCGTAGAGGCCAGGAGACGGTTTCAGGGTCTGGACTGTAGAGGCCAGGAGACGGTTTCAGGGTCTAGACTTTAGAGACCAGGAGTCGGTTTCAGGGTCTGGACTGTAGAGGCCAGGAGACCGTTTCAGGGTCTGGACTGTAGAGGCCAGGAGACCGTTTCAGGGTCTGGACTGTAGAGAAAAGGGTCAGAGCAGACGAGCAGCAATAAAACAGTCTGAACAAACGCTCCGTGCAGAGAAGTTCAGAAGTTGTTCTGAAATCTCCGGTTCCAGATCAGATTTGAGATTTTAGTTTTAATGTCAGGATCTGTGCAAAGATCAGATTTTGTGTGTGTCTGTGTGTGTTTCAGTGTAGACTCATGTTTTTGTGTTTTTGTTGTATGTTTCAGCCCCGTGGACTAATGTTTGTGTGTGTCTGTGTGTGTTTTTGGTGTGTGTTTCAGTGTAGACTCATGTTTGTGTGTGTTTGTGTGCATTTGTGTTTTTGGTGTGTATTTCAGTGTAGCCCAGGGGTCGGCAACCTTTACCACTCACAGAGCCGTTTGGTGCCGTTTCACACAGTAAAGAAAACACTGGGAGCCACAAAACACTTTTGAAATTTAAAATGAAATAACACTGCATATAACGGCTTTTTGCCTTTGTGCCATAGAATTACATTTTGAAAATGAACGAACTAAAATAAAATACATTTATTTAAATACAGTGGTCCCTCGTTATACCGTGGTTCAGTTTTCGTGGCCTCGTTGTTTCGCAGAACAGTGTGTTCTGCGTCCTGATCTTTGTCCGTCGTCCTCCGTGTCTCATGTACAGTACAGAATGTTCAGTTTGCCAAATTTATTTAAATTAGGGATGCACGATATATCGGCATCAACATCAGTATCTGCCGATATTGCCCAAATTTTAAAATATCGGTATCAGCCCGATGTGTAAAAGTGCGCCGATATTAAAGACCGATATTTGTCAGTACAGTAATCCCTCGAATTAACGTTTTCTCACATTTCTCTCTCATTTACACACTCAAACCTTCGTAGATTTTCAACAAAATGTATTAATAGTGAAGCTTGTGTGTGTGTGTGTGTGTGGGGGGGGCAGAGAAGTGTGCGTGCGGACACGTGATAGCGCAGCATGACCAGCGCACCGGGGCTGCAAGGACGAGACCCATGCCCAACCCGTGCCTCCTCTAGACCAGGTCTAAACCAGGATTAAACCACCGAGGGCTCTTGCATGCGTTCGTTCATGCCGAGGTTTGATGTGCTCGGACTGCGTGCGGTCCCGAGGGGAGGCACATCCCCTCCCCTCAGCACCGCGTCGCCGCTAGCCTCAGCCGTGACTCAAAAACACGACTAAGAGCAAATCAGGCAGGAAAAGAACAGGTAGAGATCATTTACAGAGGGATCCATATGTCGGCTGCATTTCCACAAACTCACTCGCCTCTGTTCGGTTGTAAAGGCTCAGGGTACACCGGTGAAGCTGCTAATAGCAGAGCTAGCACCAAACCAGGAAAAGAGCCAAACACAGTGCTTTAATCCTGGTCTAGACCTTGTCCTAGTCCTGGTTTAGACCTAGTTTAGACCTGGTCTAGACCTGGTTTAGTCTGCATTTAGTCCTGGTCTGGCAAAGGTCCCTTAGCCAATCAGGAAGCAGAACACAATTTTACACTATTAAAAAAAAAAAATCAGGAGTCAAAACACGTTTTGAAAATAAAAGAAGACATTCAGAAATTCATTTTGCATGATTTTCAGTCTGTACAAAATGTTATCTCAGAATTAAAAATAAATAAATATCGGTATCGGCTAATATCGATATCAGCCGATATCAGTCACATTAATATCGGATATCGGCATCGGCCAAAATTTTCACATTGGTGCATCCCTAATTTAAATGTTGGATCACGAGCAGTGTGACACCTGAGAGCGCACGGAAGCGTTCTCACTACAGTTGTGTGTTTGATTGAGAAGCAGTCCGGCTGCACCAGGCTCCGCGTTCAGCCCCAGTGCGTCCTCCTCTGGAGCATGAGGAAGGATGTGAAGACCAGGGACAGACTCAGAACTGGCTTCAACAGACCCAAAAAGAGACGTTTCCTACAGATCCAGTGACTCATGTCTCCGCGCCCCTCGTGCATCCAGCCGGACTCCCAGAGCCGTGTGACCGGTGCGCACGGTGCAGAGCTGTAGAACCCCTCCCCCCGTTCCACGGTGTACGGGGACGCTTGTAGGTGCAAAATGCCAGGGCCGTTTTTTGATCCCAGTCCGTCACTGCTCTGAAGTGCTGAATGTTTGCAAGTTTTCTCCCCAACAAAACCTGCAACAGTGTAGCGGCGTCAGGTAACCTGGGATATCCCAGGCTGCTTTTGTTCCGATATGGTCTGGTGTAAACCAGGCAATGCACCAGGAGCCTCGGTCAGAGGAACTGTGAAATACACACATTTTATACACGCAATATAAAGCTGACTACTTCACAGATTTCGCCTATCGTGGGTTATTTCTACAACGTAACCCCCACGATAAACGAGGGACCGCTGTACTGAGCCGCATCAGAGGGATCAAAGAGCCGCATGTGGCTCCGGAGCCGCGGGCTGCCGACCCCTGGAGTAGACTCATGTTTGTGCGTTTGTGTTTTTGTGTTTTTGCATGTGTTTGTGTTCATTTGTGTGTTGGTGTGTGTTTCAGACTCATGTTTGTGTGTTGGTGTGTGTTTCAGACTCATGTTTGTGTGTTGGTGTGTGTTTCAGACTCATGTTTGTGTGTTGGTGCGTGTTTCAGACTCATGTTTATGCGTTGTGTGTTTGTGTGTGTTTCAGACTCATGTTTGTGTGTTGGTGTGTGTTTCAGACTCATGTTTGTGCGTTTGTGTTTTTGTGTTTTTGCATGTGTTTGTGTTCATTTGTGCGTTTGTGTGTGTTTCAGACTCATGTTTGTGTGTTGGTGTGTGTTTCAGACTCATATTTGTGTGTTTGTGTGTGTTTCAGACTCATGTTTGTGCGTTTGTGTGTTTGTGTGTGTTTCAGACTCATGTTTGTGCGTTTGTGTGTGTTTCAGAGTCATGTTTGTGCGTTTGTGTGTTTGTTTGTGTTTCAGACTCATGTTTGTGCGTTTGTTTCAGCCCCGCGGACTCGGACTCTGAAGCGGGCTCTCCGGTTCCGGACTCGCTCTGGAGACGTTACAGTGACTTTGAGCTGCTGCGCACGTACCTGCTGGTCACCTACTCCTACATCATCGTACCGCCGCTGCCGGAGAAACGGGTGAGTGCCCCCCCGCCGGAGAAACGGGTGTGAGGACTATAAAAGGACTAAACGGGGTCTAAACTAGAACTAAACCAGGACTAAACCGGGACTGAACCGGGACTGAACCAGGACTGAACTAGAACTAAACCAGGACCAAAGCAAGACCGATCCAGGTCCCCAGGTCAGTCCTGCCCCAGTCCCAGGATCAGTCCTGCTTTGGTCCTGGTGTAGTTCAAAACTTTTAAATGGTTTCTCTGCCTGGAATGTTCCACAGTGTGACTTTTTAGAGATATAAACTGAAATGGTAGTTTTGAAGGAACTGTAATGGTGTAATAGTACACACTTTGTCTTTGTGTGTCCCGTCGGCGTAGGCGGAGTTCGTGTGGCATAAACTGTCGGCCGATAACCTGGACCCGGACTTCGTGGAGCGCCGCCGAGTCGGGCTTGAGAACTTCCTGTTACGGGTGGCATCACATCCTCTTCTGTCCAACGATAAAATCTTCTTCCTGTTTCTGACGGACGTGAGAATAAACTCGACACAAACGCACAAAGCACACACCTGCACTGTTCACAGACTAAAATGCCTGAATTTGCCCGAATTTGCCCAAATTTGCCCAAATTTGCCCGAATTTGCCCGACTTTGCCCGAATTTGGTGATTTGCTTCTGATCTTGGGAAGGCGCGACTCGACTTTGTGTCAGTGTGACTCTGAGCTGCTCCTTCAGATCGTCACCACTAGGGATGCACGATATATCGGCATTAACATCAGTATCGGCCGATATTGCCAAATTTTAACATATTGGTATCGGCCCGGCTCGAATCGGCTCAAATTAATGTTTTCTCACATTTCTCTCTTGTTTAAGCACTCAAGCGTTCATAGATTTTCAACAAAATGTATTAATAGTGAAGTGGGGCGGGGTTTAGTCCAGGTTTAGTCTAGGTTTAGACCTGGTTTAGTCCACTTTTAGTCCTGGTCTAGTCTCGGTCTGGTCCTGGTCTAGTTCCAGTCTAGTCCCCCCCCCCCCCCCCCCCCCCCGGGTTTTTTATGATAATCTATATGGGTTTCCTTCTAAAAGTTCCGTGTGTTGACACCGGTTTACCTCTGACAGTCTCAGCTGATCCCGGTTCGGCTCGCTTTCTGGAGCCCACGTAAGTAGGTCCGCTAACTTCCCTGGAACATGAAATAAAGCTTGTTTTTCTTCTCAAAACAAAACATTTGTTAGAAAGGTGATATATTTGCGTCCCAAACAGTTATCCACGAAACATCCAGCAGCGTACTTAGCGATCGCGTATTGTGTCTCTCGATTCGTATCACCGCGCGCATATTAGCTGTATTAGCCTGTTCACTTGTAAACTTCCCCTTACGGCGGACCACATCTGCTGTACACTTCCGCTAAAGGTGAACAGGCTAATACAGCTAATATGTGCGCAGTGATACGAATCGACAGACACAATACGCGAATGTGAAATACGCTGCTGGATCTTTCATGGACAACTGTTTCGGACGCAAATATATCACCTTTCGGACAAATGTTTTGTTTTGAGAAGAAAAACAAGCTTTATTTCATGTTCCAGGGAAGTTAGCGGACCTACTTACGTGGGCTCCAGAAAGCGAGCTGAACCGGGATCAGCTGAGACTGGTGTCAGCCAGTGGAGCGGCAGTAGCTCAGTTGGTAGAGCGTTTGTCCACTGATCCAAAGGTTGGCGGTTCAAATCCCGCTCTTGACATAAGAAACATCAGTGGTTGAGCGGTCAGATCCACTGACCCACAGGTTGGTTGGTAAGATTCCATCTCCCACAGATGAATGCTGCCGTTGTGTCCTTGGGCAAGACACTTAACCACCCTCGCCCCCAGTGTCTGTGTACACTGGTGTGTGAATGTGTGAGTGGTTCTTTGTTGTAAAGCGCTTTGGGTACCTTGAAGGTGGAAAAGCGCTATATAAAGATGTGACCATTTAACATACGTAACTTTTAGAAGAACTTTTAACATAAAAAAACGCACTATCCCTTTAAGACCGAAAATGTCATGTGATGCTCATTCTGTTTTGTGATTGGAGAACCGTCTGGAACCAAATTAATTAATTAATTCGTAGCATTTATACATCGCCTTTCATGACGCCCAAAGAGCTTTACAGTTCATTCTTCATTCACTCCACACTTGGTGGTAAGATACTTATGTAGCCACAGCTGCCCTGGGGCAGACTGACGGAAGTGAGGCTGCCAATCTGCGCCATCGGCCCCTCCGACCATCTCCAACACTGTGGGTGAAGTGTCTTGAAGTGTCTTGCCTAAGGACACAACAACAGTTTTTTTGCGACTGGCGCCCCCCTGTGGCACCTGGAATTCCCAGCGGTCTCCAAACCACCAAATTAGAACAGAAATAAAAGTGTCATCGAGGACAGAGAAATGTGTTCAGCTTTGGTAACGACTTCATGGAGATGGCGTTGGTCAGGTCAGGTTTGTTTCTCTGCCTAGAATGTTCCACAGTATGACTTTAAACAGTAGAGATATAAACTGAGATGGTAGTTTTAAACCGGGTCTAAACCGGGACTAAACCGGGACTAAACCAGGACTAAACCGGGTCTAAACGGGGACTAAACCAGGACTAAACCGGGGGACTAAATCAGGACTAAACGGGGACTAAATCAGGACTAAAGAAGGACTAAACCAGGACTAAACTAGAACTAAACCAGGACTAAAAAAGGACTAAACCGGGATTAAACTGGGTCTAAACCAGGACTAAATCGGGACTAAACCAGGCCTAAAAAAGGGCTAAACCAGAACTAAACTTGGTCTAAACTGGGACTAAACGGGGACTAAATCAGGACTAAAAAAGGACTAAACCAGGACTAAACCGGGTCTAAACCGGGTCTAAACCAGGACTAAACCGGGACTAAACCAGGACTAAAAAAGGACTAAACCAGGACCAAAGCAAGACCGATCCAGGTCCCCAGGTCGGTCCTGCCCCAGTCCCAGGATCAGTCCTGCTTTTGTCCTGGTTTAGTTCAAAACTTTAAAATTGTTTCTCTGCCTGGAATGTTCCACAGTATGACTTTAAACGGTAGAGATATAAACTGAGATGGTAGTTTTAAAGGAACTGTAACAGAAATAAATGTGAAATAAATGTTTTTGTTATTCAGAATATATCAGTAAATGTATTTGAAGATGTCTTTGTGGATTGTGTCTGACTGGAGTTTGTTTTCAGGAGAAAGGCTGGAGAGACGCCGTTCTGGAGACGGGCTTTCAGGACAAGGTGACCACAACACGATGCAGAACACGACGGCTACGTCTCATTTCTCGTTCCTCGCTTCCTTCTCCTCGATCCTCCATTTTCCAGCCGCCAGTCAAACCTGTCCAAAACCCAAGAGTGAGGAGGCTTCAGGAGCAGACGCCAGACAAAAGAATCAAACTTTCCTGGTCCCGGTGAGGAGTTTAGATCTTCTCTCCTCCCTGTGTCTCCTCTGTGGGCGGGACTTCCTCACCCATTTCCTGCAGAATCGAGGAGAAGGAAGCGAGGAAATAGAAACCGAGACGTGACCAAAAACAAACCGGTCTGCTCCTTTTGTACCATAAGTGTAAGTGTGTTTTTTTGTTTTGAGCAGGCGGACTCCAGACTCAAGTCTCTGAGCGCTTCTTTCAGAGTCAAGAACCCAGATAAGTAAGAACCTGAAACAACAAGATCTAGATAAGTTTAAAAAAAAAAGACTTCAATTAAGAACATTTAACTTTATTTGACTGTAACTTTTTGGTACTGGATGCGTCACCTTCTTGTTTCTGTGGAAATATCATTCTGCTTGGACATTAAACACCTCTACTTTATATTTATTCAATTCCAAGTGGTTTTAAAGCTCAAAAATACCAAGAAAAACAACAGACATTCTGTGAGCGGGGTCGCCTCTCCACAGACCTGACCTGTAACTTGGTCTGGTTTGGTTTCCATGAAGATAGAAAGGTTTAATGCCATACTGTGAAACATTCCAGACAAAACAATAACATCTCCATGGAGAAAAGCGTTTGACGAACCCTTCACCAGAAAAGATACACGATGCAGCTTTAACTGCACCAAGCTGTATTTAAATACAGCGGTCCCTCGTTTATGGCGGGGGTTATGTTCCAGAAATAACCCGCAATGAGAGAAATCCGCGAAGTAGGACAACTTTATATTTTACAATTATTCTACATGTTTTAAGGCTGTAAACGCCTCACCCACACACATTCTACACTTTTCTCAGACTGGAATTAACATTTTCTCACATTTCTCTCTCGTTTAAACACTCAAACTTTCATAGATTTTCAACAAAAAAATGTATTAATAGTGAAGCGTGGATGGGGGGGGGGGGGCACGTGCACCCGCTTATTGTGGTGGTTTAATCCAGGTTTAGACCTGGTTTAGTCCACGTTTAGTCCACGTTTAGTCCTGGTCTGGTCCCGGTCTAGTCTCGGTCTGGTCCCGGTCTAGTCTCGGTCTGGTCCCGGTCTAGTCCCGGTCTGGTCCCGGTCTGGTCCCGGTCTAGTCCCGGTCTAGTCCCGGTCTAGTCCCGGTCTAGTCCCGGTCTAGTCCCGGTCTAATTCCAGTCTGGTCCTCATGGGTTAGTCCTGGTCTAATCCCGGTCTGGTCCTGGTCTGGTCCCGGTCTGGTCCTCATGTCTTAGTCCCGGTCTGGTCCTCATGTCTTAGTCCCGGTCTAGTCCCAGTCTGGTCCCGGTCTGGTCCCGGTCTAGTCCCGATCTACTCCCGGTCTAGTCCTGTTCTAATCCCGGTCTGGTCCTGGTCTGGTCCCGGTCTGGTCGTCATGTCTTAGTCCCGGTCTAGTTCCGGTCTGGTCCTCATGGGTTAGTCCTGTTCTAATCCCGGTCTGGTCCTGGTCTGGTCCCGGTCTGGTCCCGGTCGTCATGTCTTAGTCCCGGTCTAGTTCCGGTCTAGTCCCGGTCTGGACTTCTACAGATCCAGTGCCTCATGTCTCAGCTCCTCGTCCATCCAGCGGGACCCCCGGGTCCCCCCCGGAGCCCCCCCGGAGCCCCCCCGGGTCCCCCCTCTATAACATCTATATAAATGTGTCAAACTGAACACATTCTGTACTGTACAGGAGACACGGAGGAGAAGACAATCAGGACGCACAACACGATGTTCATCACAAAAATAATAATAAAATATAAAAAAATAAAAAATCTGCGAAACAGCGAGGCCGCCAAAAGTGAACCGCGATAGAGCGAGGGACCACTGTACTACTAAAAGTCTTGTTCCATTGGTGAAATTTACTCAAATCACAATAAAACATTCTTAATTCCAGTTTTCTTAACTTGGCTTTGAGTTTTTACAATGTTTTGTTGGGTCCAAGACGAGATTTTAACTTGATTCCTAATATAAACATTTCACAATCCATGGTAAAAGGAGAAATTCAATTTGTCAACTGGACAGCAGCTCATCCAAGCTACTTCTTCAGTTCATCTGACGTTCAACTGACGAAGTAGTTTGGATGAGCTGCGAAACGTCTTCGACCAAATAAACTTTGTCCAGTTGACAAATTGAATTTCTCCTTTTACCATGGATTCTACCTGGACGACTGAGGGATTCTACACATATTTCAGAATTCACGTTCCAAATTTGGCCTCACAATTTTTAGTTTAGTATTTTTTCCATTCTCGTACTTGTTTTGGAACAGTAAAAGATGTAACTTTGGGGCGGCAGTAGCTCAGTTGGTAGAGCGCTTGCCTGGTGATCCAGGGGTTGGCGGTTCGAATCCCGCTCTTGATGGGTGGGCCGCGTGTGATCCTAGCTCCCACAGATGAGCGCTGCTGTTGTGTCCTTGGGCAAGACACTTAACCCCACCTCGCCCCCATGGCAAGATACATCAAGGCCCGTTGTGACGTGAGCCACCTGTGGGAGTATACTCCAGCTGGGTCCTGACCAGGCCGAGGCAAGAAGATCATGGAGATGGTCCCCGGGCGCAGTAGTGTGCAGCCCACTGCTCCTGATAACAGGATGGGTTAAATGCAGAGGACAAATTTCTCCCAAGGGAGACAATAAAGGCTAATCTTAATCTTAACTTGCCAAAACTGAACCCTTTCTTGTCCAGTCGAAATGTAAACACTTCACATCACAGGATAATTTTTGTGGTAATTTTGTCTCACGAGATCTTGTCCCATCCCAAGTGTTTTGGGATGCATCTTTATTTGAACCATTTGAGTAATGACCGTTTTGTGCAGGCGATTCACGGCGCTCAAACAGTACAGCGACGAACTCAACGGCGTGATCTCCCAGCTGCTCAGAGTGCGCGCTGTGAGTAAAGAGGTTTATAAAGAGGTCTCAAAGTCCAAACAGGCTCATTTGGTCTGCCAATAAGTTATGTTATCAGGTTCTTTTTTCAGTCCGAGTTCGTTTTCATACCTGACAGTTTCGACTGCTCCCTGCGGTCTTCCTCAGAGTGGTCACGTGATGTTGCTGCGAAGGCGAGCAACAAAAAATTAAGCAGAACAGAAACAACTGTAAAAGAGAGAAGCACATTATGGACTGGGACGGAGCAAACATCATCGGGACAGAGAAAAACAAACATCGTCGCTGGTTTAAAGAGGCAATCGAAGTACGGAAACATGCCCACGGGACGATAAACCGGGACGAGGGGCTTTTTTACTCTCACACACCTGGGATACTGTCCTGAGGAGGTCGGACTGCAGATGGCGCTGTCGTCCTGCCTCCACCGGTAGGAAGACGGCGCCAAAACCTGAACGGACACGTCACAGCAACATCATGAAGACCGCAGGGAGCAGTCCAAACTGTCAGGATGAGGTTTCCTGTGTTCTTTTTTTTGTTTTGTTTTTTATTTTATTGATCCACAAGGGAAATCCCCTGGGCACAGTAGCTCACACATCACGATATAACAATAACAAAGAGAAAAGTAATAAAAACAGAGACAGAAACGTGGTGTAGGACTAAACCAGGAAAACAACCAAAACTACAAATATGGCGGCAACTAACAATTATTTTTGTAGTCTATAATTGAAATGTATTTGCATTGTACATGGAGGCCTTTTTAAATACATAAATTCTGACTTTGACATGAAACTATATGTCCAGATGACGATTAAGAGCAAATTACAATTATTCATTTTTATTGTCGACTGATCCTGGTTATTCGATTACAGCCCAAACAACAAAAACACTGACACTCCACATCAGCGGAATCTCTCATGCCCCAAAGCTCGGCGTCTGCCCCGAAACTAGGAGACTGCCCCGAAATGCCGAGTCCATCCCAAAGCGCCGAGTCCGCCCCAAAACCCGAAGTCCGCCCCGAAACCCGAAGTCCGCCCCGAAGCTCGAAGTCCGCCCCGAAGCTCGAAGTCCGCCCCGAAGCTCGAAGTCCGCCCCGAAGCCCGAAGTCCGCCCCGAAGCTCGAAGTCCGCCCCGAAGCTCGAAGTCCGCCCCGAAGCTCGAAGTCCGCCCCGAAGCCCAGAGTCCGCCCCGAAGCCCAGAGTCCGCCCCGAAGCCCAGAGTCCGCCCCGAAGCCCAGAGTCCGCCCCGAAGCCCAGAGTCCGCCCCGAAGCCCAGAGTCCGCCCCGAAGCCCAGAGTCCGCCCCGAAGCCCAGAGTCCGCCCCGAAGCCCAGAGTCCGCCCCGAAGCCCAGAGTCCGCCCCGAAGCCCAGAGTCCGCCCCGAAGCCCAGAGTCCGCCCCGAAACTAGGAGACTGCCCCGAAGCCCAGAGTCCGCCCCGAAACTAGGAGACTGCCCCGAAGCGCAGAGTCCATCCCGAAGCGCAGAGTCCATCCCGAAGCGCAGAGTCCATCCCGAAGCGCAGAGTCCGCCCCGAAGCCCGAAGTCTTCCCCGAAGCCCGAAGTCTTCCCCGAAGCCCGAAGTCTTCCCCGAAGCCCGAAGTCTTCCCCGAAGCCCGAAGTCTGCCCCGAAGCCCGAAGTCTGCCCCGAAGCCCGAAGTCTGCCCCGAAGCCCGAAGTCTGCCCCGAAGCCCGAAGTCCGCCCCGAAGCGCAGAGATATTTGGACAGTTGGACCAGTTGGACACACTTCCTCTTCCTCTCACATGCACCTTTGTCCATCTCTCTCCTTCCTCATTTTCACCGAACATCGATTTGGATCCTTCCACATTTTCAAAATTTGCAAACAATAAGCAAATAAGATAACAGGGTTCTGGATTCTGTGCAGAGTTTGAATGTTTTCCCCGTGTCTTTACGTATC
This sequence comes from Paratrypauchen microcephalus, assembly GCA_036785185.1. Classification (NCBI taxonomy): domain Eukaryota; kingdom Metazoa; phylum Chordata; class Actinopteri; order Gobiiformes; family Gobiidae; genus Paratrypauchen; species Paratrypauchen microcephalus. The sequence goes on from JAVJIX010000101.1 coordinate 2,964,572, forward strand.
ATTTATATAAACCTGGAACAGGGCTGGAACTCACCGGGTCCCTCATACCTGAAAAATCCACGATACAGCCGCCCACGACACTGTTCCTGTGTCACCAAATTTAGTATCACGATATAGCGATATTTTTGCACTTTCCTAGAGTCGATTGACATGTTCAGGGGCCAGAGGTTGTTCGAAGACTGGATCAAGACGAGGAAAAGAACTCAAAGAAGAACTGTCTGATGGAACATCTGATTTATAATTTGAGACGAGTGTAATTAGAAAGACGTGACGTTTAATGAGTCATAAAATCTGGTATTTTCAAAGGATAGACACAAACATGTGAAAACTCTGACTCCTCTTGTGTGTGGTCTGTGTACTCAAAAGTGTTGTTGGTGACTTCTAACCACACGTTTGTCTCTTCAGAGAGTCGCAGACCGGCTCTACGGCGTCTACAAGGTCCATGGGAATTACGGACGTGTTTTCAGGTGCAGATCTGGGGGTTTTCTTTTTAAATAATATTTTATCTGGACCCCGAGTCTGAAATACAGAACTGATGGTGTGTTTGTGTGTGTTTGTTTGTGTGTCTCTAGTGAGTGGAGCGCCATAGAGAAGGAGATGGGCGACGGTCTCCAGAGCGCAGGACACCACATTGACACGTGAGGGACGATCTCCTGTGTGTTATGAGGACATGTCAGTGTGTGTTTTAGGGATGCACGGTATATCGGCATTAACATCGGTATCGGCCGATATCGCAAAAAAAAAAAAAAATGTATATATATATATATATATATATATATATATATATAAACATAAACATATCGGTATCGGTCCGATGTGTAAAAGTGGGCCGATATTAACGACCGATATTTGTCTGTACAATAATCCCTCGAATGAACGTTTTCTCACATTTCTCTCTCGTTTAAACACTCAAACTTTTGTAGATTTTCAACAAAATGTACTAATAGTGAAGCGTGGGGGACTGGACTGGACCAGGACTAAACCAGGACTGGACCAGTCCTGGTTTAGTCCTGGTCCAGTCCTGGTTTAGTCCTGGTCTAGACCTGGTCCAGTCCAGGTTTAGACCTGGTTTAGACCTGGTTTAGTCCGCGTTTAGTCCTGGTCCAGTCCAGGTTTAGTCCTGGTCTAGACCTGGGCCAGTCCTGGTTTAGTGCAGGTTTAGACCTGGTCTAGACCTGGTCCAGTCCTGGTTTAATCCTGGCTTAGACCTGGTCTAGACCTGGTCCAGTCCTGGTTTAGTCCTCGTCTAGACCTGGTCCAGTCCAGGTTTAGACCTGGTTTAGTCCGTGTTTAGTCCTGGTCCAGTCCAGGTTTAGACCTGGTTTAGTCCGTGTTTAGTCCTGGTCCAGTCCAGGTTTAGACCTGGTCCAGTCCAGGTTTAGACCTGGTCTAGACCTGGTTTAGTCCAGGTTTAGACCTGGTCTAGACCTGGTTTAGTCCAGGTTTAGACCTGGTCTAGACCTGGTTTAGTCCAGGTTTAGACCTGGTCTAGACCTGGTTTAGTGCAGGTTTAGACCTGGTCTAGTCCTGGTTTAGTCCAGGTCTAGACCTGGTCCAGTCCAGGTTTAGACCTGGTTTAGTCCGTGTTTAGTCCTGGTCCAGTCCAAGTTTAGACCTGGTCTAGTCCAGATATAGACCTGGCCTAGTCCTGGTTTAGTCCAGGTTTAGTCCTGGTCCAGTCCAGGTTTAGTCCGCGTTTAGTCCTGGTCTAGTTCCAGTCTGGTTCCGGCCCCCCCCTTCCGCGTCCCCCATCTATAACATCAATCAGCAAAGGTCCCTTAGCCAATCAGGACGCAGAACACAATGTTACACTATAAAAAAAAATTGAAATTGGGGGAAAAAAAAAAAAAAAATCAGGAGTCAAAACACGTTTTGAAAAGAAGACATTCAAAAATTAATTTTGCATGATTTTCAGTCTGTATAAAATGTTATCTCAGAATTAAAAATAAATATAGGTATCGGCTATTATCGGCAACATTAATATTGGATATCGATATCGGCTAAAATGCTTCCCTAGTGTTTTTGTGTGTCTGTGTGCGTTTAAACTCTGTTGTGCGTTTGTAGATACGCCGCCTCCATCGACGATATCCTGGAGGAGGAGGAGCACTACGCCGACCAGCTCAAAGAGTATTTGTACTACACCGACGCTGTGAGGTGAGTGTGCGCCTGGACGTCTGAATAAAAATACAAACCACTCCCCCTTGAGCCCTTGGCCTCGTGGTTGCGTTCAGAAACTAATTTCAAAAAGCATTACGCGATTAGACACTGTTCATAAGGTTTCGCTCTCTGTGGATGACGTTTGGCTCTGTGTTTCTGACCCTGTCGCTTCTTTTCCTGCTTTTCTAAACATCCTTCATGAGTGTGGAGGCATATCTGGGTATAAACTAGATCTGCGCGATTAATCGATTAAATTGATTAATTCGACTTTACAGTTCAGGACGATGTGTTTTTATGAAAATTGATTTTTTAGTTATTTTTTACACGCGAGCGGAACTAATGCGCGGCCACGTTTTACACGGGTAAATTAGCGGGGCGTACCCAAACATTGTACGAGCTAGCGCAGCTAGCGAGTGAGCTAAAGCCGGAGCTTGTACCAAACAAAGGTGTTTACATCTGTTATATGGAACTGGTTCAGTTTTCTTGTGTCGGACTTAGAACAAACGAGTGCTGGCTGTAAGGTCTGTTCAAAAGCTGTTGCAGCACGAAAAAAATGTATCCTAGCGCCGAAAGCTGTTGCATGCAGCGGAGTGCGAGAAGTGCAGGTCCGAACGGAATGAAAATAGCCACCGTCCAGTCCCTAAAACATTTTTGAACTGTTTGCAGTATGATAAGCACGGCCCACGACAGAAGGCAATCACACACGCTGTTGTATGTTTTACCAAAAACATGTGATGTATGTTTGATGTATGTTTGTATGTTTGATTGTGATTCATTAACATGGTGAAAGTTTTGGACCCGAAGTATGTGCTACCAATATTTTTCTTGTGTTGCCACAGCTGTATACAGACTGCACAAGCTAACATACATGAACACAGACAGTGGCTTTTCTGCATCACTCGAGGAAAAACTAAAACACAACACTCCCCACTCCAGTCCATCGTTCCCACAATTAGGGAATAATTTAGCTCCATAAAATGCTTCTTTACAAAAGAAAGATATTTATATAACTGTGTTATTATTGTTATATATATTTTGTTGTAATATAATTTTGAGTTGATAAGGGGCAGATATCATAAGCTTATGCTTCTTTCTGTTCCCTTTTCATTCATATTTAAGTTATAATTGTATAGATGCAAGTATGTTGCATCTGTTATTTGTGTTTTGTTTTAACAAATGAAATAAATAAATGTAAATGAAATTATTTATATTTATATTTTTATATATATATATATATATATATATATATATATATATATATAAATTTTACCAGCTTAATTGATGCTAGATGTAATGAATTTGTTTTATAAAAGAACGTTGCATTGTTTTGAGCCATTTGTCTGTTATTTGTTTTTGAGTAGGGCAGAGAAAAATCGATTAAAATCGGAAAAAGTGGATTTCGGTATTTAGGCATTCAAGTTACTTTATCTCTCAGCGACTTCGTCGTGAGATCCTCAGTCCTTTGATTGACAAAACTGAGAGGGACTTTGTGTGTTCTATGCTAAGCTGCACAGAAAAGAGGTGCAGAAAATTACCAATATTTTAATAGAAAATTAAAATATTTTAATGGAAAATCAGCCAAGGGCCAGATGAAAGGTCTTGGAGGGCCGGATCCAGCCCCCGGGCCGCATGTTTGACACCCCTAACCGAGGGGAAACCGGTAAAGGAAAAATCCCCAAAACATACCAGAAAACTCACAGTAACTACACATTCAACGGTTTATTTAAAATGCATCTTGCACACAAGTTCAGGAGGACGGTGGCTGGTCCTCCAGGCCAAATTCCTGTGGAAACTAAGCATAAAAAAAAAAACTTTTCTCATCAAATCTACACGATTCACGTTGGTCGCCTGTTTTGGCTTCAAAAAGGCAATTTCTGCTGAAAGGTGAGCGATTTTCATGCCTGTCCATCACCTAAAAGTCCCGGTATTATCCTCACATTACTACTGCTGACCTGCTGTGCCTGTGCCACACTTCCCTGGTCACTCTGTCCCTCGGGTTCAGGTTTAGTCCAGGTTTAGTCCAGGTTTAGTCCAGGTTTAGTCCAGGTTTAGACCAGGTTTAGACCAGGTTTAGACCAGGTTTAGACCAGGTTTAGACCAGGTTTAGTTCAGGTTTAGTTCAGGTTTGGTTCAGGTTTAGACCAGGCTTAGACCAGGTTTAGTCCAGGTTTAGTCCGGGTTTAGACCGGGTTTAGTCCAGGTTTAGTCCAGGTTTAGTCAAGTTTTAGACTGGGTTTAGACCAGGTTTAGTCCAGGTTTAGACCAGGTTTAGTCCAGGTTTAGACCGGGTTTAGTCCAGGTTTAGTCCAGTTTTAGACTGGGTTTAGACTGGGTTTAGACCAGGTTTATTCCAGGTTTAGTCCAGGTTTAGTCCAGGTTTAGACCAGGTTTAGACCAGGTTTAGTCCAGGTTTAGTCCAGGTTTAGACCAGGTTTAGACCAGGTTTAGTCCAGGTTTAGTCCAGGTTTAGTCCAGGTTTAGACCAGGTTTAGTCCAGGTTTAGACCGGGTTTAGTCCAGGTTTAGACCAGGTTTAGACCGGGTTTAGTCCAGGTTTAGACCGGGTTTAGACCGGGTTTAGTCCAGTTTTAGACCGGGTTTAGACCGGGTTTAGACCGGGTTTAGACCGGGTTTAGACCAGGTTTAGTCCAGGTTTAGACCAGGTTTAGTCCAGGTTTAGTCCAGGTTTAGTCCAGGTTTAGTTCAGGTTTAGTTCAGGTTTAGTTCAGGTTTAGACCAGGTTTAGTCCAGGTTTAGTCCAGGTTTAGTCCAGGTTTAGTCCAGGTTTAGTCCAGGTTTAGTCCAGGTTTAGTTCAGGTTTAGTCCAGGTTTAGTCCAGGTTTAGTCCAGGTTTAGTCCAGGTTTAGACCAGGTTTAGTCCAGGTTTAGTCCAGGTTTAGTCCAGGTTTAGTCCAGGTTTAGTTCAGGTTTAGACCAGGTTTAGACCAGGTTTAGACCAGGTTTAGTCTAGGTTTAGTCTAGGTTTAGTCCAGGTTTAGTCCAGGTTTAGTCCAGGTTTCGTCCAGGTTTCGTCCAGGTTTCGTCCAGGTTTAGACCAGGTTTAGACCAGGTTTAGACCAGGTTTAGACCAGGTTTAGTCCAGGTTTAGTCCAGGTTTAGGCCAGGTTTAGGCCAGGTTTTGTCCAGGTTTTGTCCAGGTTTTGTCCAGGTTTAGACTAGGTTTAGTCCAGGTTTAGTCCAGGTTTAGACCAGGTTCCCTGTCCACCTTCAGCCTGGGCTGCAGAGGACGTGGAGGCTCCAGCCCCTCCAGAGAATATGTCTGTTATTTTAGAACATTTTGCAGCGTCTGGAGTGAGATTTTTTTCATCTTTTATCCCGTAACTTCTCCACACCCCCTTTCTGCCGCTTCTCCATGTTTCCACGCTCAACACTGAAACTGGCGGGGATCAGTGCAGAGAAAGGGGTGGGACCGCTCTCGTAAGCTTCTATATCCTGATTGGTTTAGTCCACTGTCTGTATTGAAGATGGACCAATGGGACGCCTCTTCTAAACTGTGGGCCGGTCTCTAAGTAAAAAAAACAACAGCATCGGCCCCGAGGACTGTCGGCCCACCGGGAAAATGCCCGGTATGCCCGATTACCAGTCCAGGCCTGGGCAGCAGACACCCGACCAGAAAAGTTCCGCAGTGTACCTTTTAAAGATATTGTAGAAGGGAGATGGTACACTGTAATCGCCTCTAAAACGATTTCATTTTTTGAGTTACCTGAAACAAGAGGCTGTGGATATGCTCTCGAAGCTTTGTAACAGGTATTTTCTGCATCATTGGAAGAGTGATGTTTGCGTTGATGTGCGTTTTGTGCGTTTCCAGGTCAGTTTGTCGTAAACACGAGCTGCTGCAGTACGAGCTGGAGATGGCCGCTCAGGACCTGGCCTACAAGAAACAGCAGAGGGAGGAGCTGGTGTCTGGGGTAAGGCTCGTTTATACCCGCCGTACGTCTGTGTCCGAACGCTTCAGGAGCCGAACAACACGGATTCTCAAGAGTTTAGACCAGGGCTGTCATTTAAGTTTCAAATATTTTAGAATATTGAATTTGTTTGTATTGATCTATTGACTATTGTCACTGCTGCTCGTCTCTAAACACAAGTCCAGTCCAGTGATCATGAACTGCAAAACCTACTGAATATCTCGTAGTGGAGGTGTGGTTTACGATCGCCAACGGCCGTTTATTGGGCGTTACGAATGTCTATAATTTGGCGTATACGTAGCCCAGAGCCAATCATGTCAGTTGTCAGTTCAAACTACAAGTTTCCGTTTGTCGTGTAGTACGCGTCACCGTCTTTCCACCCCTCCCCGCTCTCTGATTGGCTCCCAGAATCAGGAGAACTCGTTTAGCCTCGTTGCCAGGCTGTCTTTCAGATCGGAACGATCGTGCAAAGCAGCCTGGGATTTCCCAGGTTACAATCAGACATTAAATGGACATTAAATACGGCATCATCACCGACAACAAAACAAAAGAATCAGATTTAAAAGGATAGTTGGTTTTTTTTTAATGTGAATCTGTATGGTGCCCCCTTCAGCAGCGGCATTAACTTGACTTACCCCTGACAGTGTCCTCTGAGCCGAGTTCTGCCCCGGTTCTGGAGCTGACCAAAGTAGGTCCAGCAAAAAAAAATATACAGCAGTTTAAATTGCTATTTTCTGTTGAGTCGTATCACTGCACGCCTGTTATAATAATAATAATAATAATAATAATAATAATAATAATAATAATAATAATAATAATAATAATAATAATAATAACAACAATAATAATAACAATAATAATAACAATAATAATAACAATAATAATAATAACAATAACAATTAAAGCCGCAAGCGGCGTTGGTCGGGACCTCGCACCTGCGTTTGTTCGTCTTACTGAGACGCACAGCCATACCGAATTTCGTGTGCCTGGCACAATTATCTCACTTCCTGTTGGGCGTGGCCAAAGACAGATCAAAGGTACAAAGATCAAAGATCTTTGATCAGGGCGTTGCCTAGCAACAAATACCACCCATTCATAACTCCTAACTCCCATTCAATAAATACCTAACTTTATTGATCCGCCGTATCGTCATATTACCGCCTATTTGAAAATCCTTCGCAATTTAACATCTCCAACGTCTTAAGATTATGTTCACCAAAATTTAAGCCTATCTGAGGTATGGTGTAGGAGAAGTGTTTCAAATTCCATTCTATGTCAAATACCCCAAAATCACACAAAAGGCCAATAATCTCACTTCCTGTTGGGCGTGGACATGACATTGCAGTGAGGCGTTTGTTCGTCTTATTGAGATACACGTCTCTACCGAATTTCGTGCGCCTATCTTAAACGGTATGCCAGCCCCGAAAGACAACGCGCTAGGGGGGGCTATCGAGCTCCTGGGGGTCACTGGGGGACGGGACTTTGTGTGGTCGTACTGGCAGCACTTTGTGATGCCCGTGCAAAGTTTCGTTCGTTTTGAAGCATGGGAACATGCTCAAAATTGCCCCAGCGTGTATGAACAAGAATAATAATAATACGGAAACGAAGCAACAACAATAGGGACCTCGTCCCCCTTCGGGCTTGGTCCCTAATAACAGGCGTGCAGTGATACGACTCGACAGAAAATAGCACCAAGCAATTTAAACTGCTGAATTTTTCGTGTGCAACTGTTTTGTGGAGCAAATGTATCACTTTTTGGACAGATATTGTTTTGAGAAGAAAAACAAGCTTTATTAAATGTCCCTGCTAACTTGCCGGACCTACTTTGGTCAGCTCCAGAACCGGGGCAGAACTCGGCTCAGAGGACACTGTCAGGGGTAAGTCAAGTTAATGCATGACACTGCTGAAGGGGGCGCCGTACAGATTCACATAAAAAACCCAAACTATCCCTTAAAACAAACTCGTTACATAAAAGACAAACCGGTTTACCTCCTTGAAGAACATGTCTTCACTTTCCCATCTTTCCTGAAATATCTGTCCTGCATCAATTTTTCTTTTTTTTTCATTTTGGGGAGATTTGTTGACTTTTCTCAGCCAGAGCGTGTTGGGGAAACGCCGCACTCTAGTGGCGGGATGCAGTCACTGGGCAGGAAACGGCTGCGGTGCATTGTGGGAGATGTAGAACCGGCGCAGAATCACATCATAAATTATACGTTTAATTTAACCTCGCGGGTCACATGGTTTGAAGGGCCCGATGTGGCCTTGGGCCCCATGTGCTTTAAACTCACAGAAAAATAGTGAATTTCCCCGACGAGGCGAGATCGTCCCAGGGCTGAGGTCACGATGACGTTTTCATCAGCGTATGGCCATCTGCATCTACACTATTTACACTTTTATTTATTATTTGTCTTTTTTGTGTTTCTGTGTGTTTGTGTGTGTTGTCGTGTTTGTTTGTGTGTGTTTGTGTGTTGTTGTTTGTGTCTGTGTTGTTGTTTGTGTGCGTCTGTGTGTGTTGTGTGTGTTGTCGTGTTTGTGTTGTTGTTTATGTGTCTGTGTTGTTGTGTGTGTTTGTGTGCGTCTGTGTGTGTTATGTGTGTCTGTGTGTGTTTGTGTGCATCTCTATTTGTGTGTTTGTGTGCGTCCGTGTGTGTTATGCGTGTCTGTGCGTGTTTGTGTGCATCTCTATTTGTGTGTTTGTGTGCGTCTGTGTGTGTTGTCATGTGTGTCTGTGTGTGTTTGTGTGCATCTCTATTTGTGTGTTTGTGTGCGTCTGTGTGTGTTGTCATGTGTGTCTGTGTGTGTTTGTGTGCATCTCTATTTGTGTGTTTGTGTGCGTCTGTGTTGTCGTGTGTGTTTGTGTGTTGTCGTGCGTGTTTGTGTGCGTCTGTTGTCGTTTGTGTGTTGTTGTGCGTGTTTGTGTGCGTCTGTGTTGTCGTGTTTGTGTGCTTCTGTGTTGTCGTGTGTGTTTGTGTGTGTTGTCATGTGTGTGTGCGTCTGTGTTGTCGTGTTTGTGTGCGTCTGTTGTCGTGTGTGTTTGTGTGTTGTCGTGTGTGTGTGCGTCTGTGTTGTCGTGTGTGTTTGTGTGTTGTCGTGCGTGTTTGTGTGCGTCTGTTGTGCGTGTTTGTGTGTTGTGCTTGTTTGTGTGCGTCTGTGTTGTCGTGTTTGTGTGCGTCTGTGTTGTCGTGTGTGGTTGTGTGTTGTCGTGTGTGTGTGCGTCTGTGTTGCGTGTGTGTTTGTGTGTTGTCGTGTGTGTTTGTGTGTTGTCGTGCGTGTTTGTGTGCGTCTGTTGTGCGTGTTTGTGTGTTGTCGTGTGTGTGTGCGTCTGTGTTGTCGTGTTTGTGTGCGTCTGTGTTGTCGTGTGTGTTTGTGTGTTGTCGTGTGTGTGTGCGTCTGTGTTGCGTGTGTGTTTGTGTGTGTTGTCGTGTGTGTGTGCGTCTGTGTTGCGTGTGTGTTTGTGTGTTGTCGTGTGTGTGTGCGTCTGTGTTGCGTGTGTGTTTGTGTGTTGTCATGTGTGTGTGCGTCTGTGTTGCGTGTGTGTTTGTGTGTTGTCATGTGTGTGTGCGTCTGTGTTGCGTGTGTGTTTGTGTGTGTTGTCGTGTGTGTGTGCGTCTGTGTTGTCGTGTTTGTGTGCATCTGTGTTGCGTGTGTGTTTGTGTGTTGTCGAGTGTGTGTGCGTCTGTGTTGCGTGTGTGTTTGTGTGTTGTCATGTGTGTGTGCGTCTGTGTTGCGTGTGTGTTTGTGTGTGTTGTCGTGTGTGTGTGCGTCTGTGTTGTCGTGTTTGTGTGCATCTGTGTTGTCGTGTGCGTTTCCGCAGACGGTGCGCGTGTTTTCGCTCAAAGGCATGACGTCGAAGCTGTTCGGGCAGGAGAGTGCGGAGCAGCGGGAGCAGAGAGTGGCCGCTCTGGAGCAGAGCATTCAGCACGGAGAGGAGCTCCTGAAGGACAAGAACCACGAGTGCCAGTGAGTCCCTCCCCCACAGAACGCTTTTCTCCTCGTTATCTTCATGGGTAATTATGGTAATAACAGGTCGTTTAATCCCTCACAGTAAGAGCGCCCCCTTCAGTCGATTCTTTTAAAAACACTTTTACTCGCCGTGTGCTCCTCTGCCTTTTATTGAGTTTATTTGTGGTTTTTCTATTTCCTTTTTTAGTGTTTTTTAGTGTTTTTTATTCATTTTTTTAATGCTTTTTTTCATTTAATTTGTTCATTTATATTTGGAGATTTGTGTTGGTAAAATGTGGTGTACAAATAAAGTCGGGTTGGACTGGATTATGTCAAAAATAACTCATTTATGTAAATCTGGTCATGTATAGATTTTATTATTTTCTAATCCAACGTAAATATTGATTTTGATTCCCTTTCTCCTCTTCTCACTCCCTCTCTCCTCTCCTCTCTCCTCGCTCCCTCTCTCCTTTCTCCTCTCCTCACTCCCTCTCTCCTCGCTCCCTCTCTCTTCTCCTCTCTCCTCTCGTCTTTCAGGGAGTTCATCCAGTCTGCTTGGAAGGACGTTGAGCGTTTTAAGGAGCAGAAGGATCAGGACCTCAGAGAAGCTCTCATCAGTTATGCCATAATGCAGATCAGCATGTGCAAGAAGGTACCTCCAACACCTCCAACATTTTCAACATTTTCAACACCTCCAACACCTCCAACACCTCCAACACCTCCAACACCTGTTCCAGCATCTCCAACATCTCCAACACCTCCAACACCTGCTCCAACACCTCCAACACCTGCTCCAACATCTCCAACACCTACAACATCTACAACACCTCCAACATCTCCAACATCTCCAACACCTGTTCCAGCATCTCCAACACCTCCAACACCTGCTCCAACACCGCCAACATCTCCAACATCTGCTCCATCACCTGCTCCTCACACCTAGTGATAGTCATAGTTTGCTTTATTATTGAAAAACCATGTGTACATGTACATATGTACATGGAGTAAATTCGAAATTTCGTTTCCCCACTAACCAGGCAGGACAGTGATGGAGCGGATGGGGGAGGGGCCACGTACATGTGTGCACCGCCAACTCGGAGATACAGAGTGGAAAAGACGCAATTACAATCAATGACAATTATTCACAACATGTAATGGCAGAAAAACAATTGGACAGGTAACATACGGTGTTTTTTTCTTTGGCGACAAACAGAAGGGTGGGGCAAGGGAGCAGATCAGAAATCAATGAAATTGATTGAAAACTGAAGTAGAGGCAGACATTTCTAAAATAGACAGGGCAACGTGTTTACATAAATACATGTCAGTGTGTCTGAGATAGTGTGGCAATGTTTTTGTAGAGTGCCATGATAAGCCACATCTGTGATCTTGGGAGTGTTCATGCAGGAAACCAAGTCAAAACACAGACCCGTCAGAGTCAGATTTTCACAGGAGACAGATTTTTACAGGGCATTAATTTATACATTTAAATACATTTTAGACACCCAGGCGAGCAAGCAATTTAGCTGGAACCCTGGTTCTGCCAGACCCCCATCTTCATATCTCCATGCAGATTTGTGAAAGATCTCAACAGTTCCTCTTGGCGCACAGACTGCGCTGCGTTGTTTCTGCAGAGTTCTGTCTGTTGGAACCCTTCTAAATGGTCCTCAACCTATGCCACTTTCTGATGTACTCCTTTCACGGCTCTGCTGTGGCTCCGCTGCAGACAGTTTGGGGGACTCTTTACTTGCTGTCAGCTTACAAATTCTGCGATAGATCATGGACAATCCCAGGCCAATCAACAGATGTCCAGGTATTAGAAATCTGAATACGTAAATATCCTCCACATCCTCCAGGTACAGTACATTGGTGCCAAACATACGACTTGGCCACGCGAGTAGGGACTCGTATAATGCGTGGCAAGTCGTATGTTTGGCATATCCAGCAGCAAAAGTACTGTCCGGACACACCGCTTCTCCCGCAGCGGCACTCCTCCATGAAAAAAAGAGTATCAATTGTGCTGAGGGTCCAGCTGATCAAATCCACATTCCACATCCACATTTTAGGATTTGGAAAATCTGCTCCAAAAAGGAGAAAAACGGCAAAAAACAGGAGAGGCACGCACACAACAGAGCAGTGAGATAAGGAAGAAAGAGAGACACATCTGCACTCTCTCACAGCTACAACAGAAAAATCTGCTTCTCCACCTGCTCCTCCACCTGCTCCACACTCTAAACGTTCTTGTGTTCCCGTTGTTCCTCTAAACGTTCTTGTGTTTTCAGGGGGTCCAGGTGTGGTCCAACGCCAAGGAGTGCTTCAACAAAATGTGAGGCGCCGTTCAGACGCAGCCTCGGCGGGGGAACGTTCCAGCCCCGACCTCCTCGCCTGGTTGTTGGAAGTCAAACCCTCAGAAACTCCAACAAAAGGGCTTTTCGCACAACAATTAAAACAAAGAAACAAAGAGAATATTATCGAGAATAATTTGGTAACCGGAAAAATGAACGGCGCTTTGGTAAGTTTTAATAAAGCGTGAAGGTTTTAAAGGGCCAATATTTTACGCCAAACGGAATATTCTGAGGTTTAAGATGTGTTCCTCTGATGTTCCTCCTCAAAAACACCTGGAGATGTTTGAGGATCTCTTTATTATTCGTCTGTCTTCATCTGCAAAGCTCAGGTCTAAGTTTAGACCTGAGCTAGTCCAGGTTTAGTCCAGGTTTAGTCCAGGTTTAGTCCAGGTTTAGTCCAGGTTTAGACCACGTTTAGTCCACGTTTAGTCCAGGTTTAGTCCAGGTTTAGTCCAGGTCGCCTCTTCACAGATCTCATCTGTAATTTGCCGCAGCGGCGTCTACTCCTCGTTTCTATAGCGAGTGAAAAGTTGTCGTACTTTGGGACATTGGAGGTAACGCGGTAACATCTCCACGGAGAAAGAAAAACTTAGACAAACTTTATTGATCCACCAGGGAAATGATTTGGAGGAAAGTTCCGCAGTGCAGCTTTAAGTCCACTCTTTGGGCTGCGTTTGGGCGTTTCGTCTGTCGCTCTTCTCTCTCACGTTTTAATAAAAGTCTCAAATACCAGCCCAAGGTCACCTCCAGCCCCGAGCTTCAGAGGTTCGAGGGCTTCAGAGGGACTTTGTGAAGCTGTAGAAAATAAAAACTCTCTGCGGTTTGTCCATAAATGTTCCTAAAGGTAAAAAAAGATTTAAAGTGTTTTTAAGAGACACTAGAGGGCGCTGTCAACTACTAAAACAGACTTTTATAGACTCCCTGAACAAATAAAGTCCACCATTTAGTCCAGGTTCAGTCCAGATTTAGACCGGGTTTAGTCAAGGTTTAGACCAGGTTTAGACTAGGTTTAGTCCAGGTTTAGTCCAGGTTTAGTCCAGGTTTAGCCCAGGTTTAGCCCAGGTTTAGTCCAGGTTTAATCCAGGTTTAATCCAGTTTTAGACTGGGTTTAGTCCGGGTTTAGCCCGGGTTTAGTCCTGGTTTAGACCACGTTTAGTCCAGGTTTAGCCCGGGTTTACGCCAGGTTTAATCCAGTTTTAGACTGGGTTTAGCCCGGGTTTAGTCCAGGTTTAGACCAGGTTTAGACCAGGTTTAGTCCAGGTTTAATCCAGTTTTAGACTGGGTTTAGTCCGGGTTTAGCCCAGGTTTAGACCGGGTTTAGTCCAGGTTTAGTCCAGGTTTAGTCCAGGTTTAGACTGGGTTTAGTCCAGGTTTAGACTGGGTTTAGTCCGGGTTTAGCCCGGGTTTAGTCCAGGTTTAGACTGGGTTTAGTCCAGGTTTAGACCAGGTTTAGTCCAGGTTTAGTCTGGGTTTAGTCCAGGTTTAGTCCGGGTTTAGTCTGGGTTTAGTCCATGAATGCTGGAGAAGATATTAACAGTCCAAACGGGCTCACTGATGATACTTGATTCACAGAAATTGATTTGAACCTAAAGCTGCACTGTGTAACTTTCCTGTTGTTTGGTTTACCCCCTGCTTGTTTCCATGGAGATGTTATTGCTTTGCCTGAAATGTTCCGCATTGTGGCATTAAACATAGATGTATCTGTTTTGCTTAAAAATACCTGGGAAACCGTTGAGCGTTCTTCTGACTGTGAGCCGGCCGCCTCTCTGCAGATCTGACCTGTAACTGTGCCTGGATACGTCAGATCCAGACCCTTACCCTGAAAAGTTCCACAATGCAGCTTTAGAGTGAAAACCTACATTATTTTTTATATTTTATTTTTGTGTTGGCGTCTTGTAGCAGATTTACAGTGTACAACATCTTTAAATGAAACGCCATTAAAGATGCACCGTGGAACTTTTCTGGTACAGCGTTCACCCGCCTCCCTGTCGCCATGGAGATGCTCATTTCTTTGCCTGGAAGGTTCCAAAATGTGGTATTAAAATTATTTTTACAGCTCAGAAATACTTGAGCTGGAAGAACATGCATACTTACTGTGAGTGGGCTCGCCTCTCCACAGACCTGACCTGTGACTCGGCCTTATGGCGTCACCAGCTTGTCTCCATGGTAACAAGTAATGCTTTACTGTGGATTTTTGTCACATTTCCTCCTCCGACTGTGCCTTAAACCCGTTCGCCGCGACGTTTTCTTCGTTTTCTCTTGAATTTGTGCCTTTGCCAATCGTGAACTGCAGGTGGCGCTGTTAGAACTTCCCTTTGTGCCTGTTCGTACACTTTTTTTGTTTTTTTACTAAAATGACCAAAAACGCTCGCTGATATGACCAGACGCCGTTTATTTATCAAATCATTAAAATGTTTACCGTGTTTGCGTGTTTTTACGGCGCTGTACCTGATCAGTAAAGCCGGATATCGATTCTTTGCTAATATATTTTTGCTTTTTCAACAGTGATATAAGATTGAAAAGTTGATTTGGGATCTTTACTTCTATTTAAGATCAATTTATTTTTTACAAAAAATATCGGTATAGGGAAATATCGGTTATCGGCCACAGCTACAGGCCAAATATCGGATATCGTATCATAATATCATAATTCAATCCAGTCCACTTTATTTCAAATTTAGACAATAAATTCTAAATAAAACAAAATAAAAGCATTAGAATACAGAAAAATAAAAATGGTTAAAACTACAAAATGAATAATAATAATAATAATAATAATAATAATAATAATAATAATAATAATAATCGGTTATTAATATTTATATTATTTTTATTTTTTTCATATTTTATGTATTTTTTTATTTTATTTTACTTATTTATGAAAGAATTAATCTGATTTTTATTCATTTTCTAGTTTTAACCATTTTTATTTTGTTTTACTGTATTTAGAATTTAAATAATAATAATTTAAATTCTAAAAGTAAAAAATGGTTAAATAAAAATGGTTGAATAAAAATCTAATTCTTTCATAAATAAGTAAAATAAAATAAAAATACATAAATAAAACAAATATGAAAAAAATAATAATGATAATAATTGGTTGTTATTATTATTATATTATTTTTTCATATTCATTTTATTTATGTATTTTTATATTATTTTGCTTATGAAATAATTAATTAGATTTTTATTCATTTTATAGTTTTAACCCTTTTTATTTTGTTTTATTTAGAATTTAAATAATAATAATAATCATCATTTAAATTCTAAATGAAATTTTAAAAATGGTTAAAACTAGAAAATGAATAAAAATCAAATAAAAATCTAATAAAAAATAAAAATCTAATTAATTCTTTCATAAATAAGTAAAATAAAATAAAAAATACATAGGTTGCAGGTTCACGCAAAAATACATAAAATAAATATGGAAAAACAAAATATAATAATATTAATAACCAATTATTATGATCATTATTATTATTATGATATTTGGCCCTCCAGAGCTGCTTGTGTCACCCTTCAAATACATGAAAAATAAATCAGGTACAGGCCGTTAAATACAATTTTAATTTAATTTTTGCTGTTTTTCACTGTTGCACAATGTTGACACGATGCCTTATATTTAGAAAAATGTGGAACGTTTTGCTTTTTGTGCCGACTTAAATTTGACTGTGTTTGTGTTTTCTGTGTTAAATGAATCGTTGCTTTTATAATCATTTTTGCCAAAACACTAATAAAAGTTTGACATTTCTGGATTTTTCTTCTGTGTGAAGAAGTGGACTCCAGTCAAATGAAGCTCATCGAGTGCAGCAGTTACAGGTCCATATGACGAATTCTGAACACGAGGGTCTTTTAGTCAAATTTTCCTGAAATGCAGCCAAAGTGAGGAAATAAAGTTAATACTAAAAAAGATTAATACAGTTGATGACGAGTTGGATTGTTGAAAGTTCCGCAGTTTGGCATTAAAGTTTTCCATCTTCACGGAGACCAAACCAGACCAAGGTCCTGGTCAGATTATTTTATTGTATTATAATTCATCTTTTATGTCTGTTTTAGTCCTGGTTCAGTTCTGGTTTAGACCTGGTTTAGACCTGGTTTAGTCCTGATTTAGTACTGGTTTAGTTCTGGTTTAGTACTGGTTTAGTCCTGATTTAATCCTGGTTTAGTCCTGGTTTAGTACTGGTTTAGTTCTGGTTTACTACTGGTTTAGTACTGGTTTAGACCTGGTTTAGTCCTGGTTTAGACCAGGTTTAGACCTGGTTTAGTCCTGGGTTAGTCCTGACATAATCCTGGTTTAGTACTGGTTTAGACCTGGGTTAGTCCTGGTTTAATCCTGGTTTAGTCCTGGTTTAGACCTGGTTTAGTCCTAGTTTAGACCAGGTTTAGACCTGGTTTAGTACTGGTTTAGACCTGGTTTAATCCTGGTTTAGACCTGGGTTAGTCCTGGTTTAATCCTGGTTTAGTCCTGGTTTAGACCTGGTTTAGTCCTGGTTTAGACCTGGGTTAGTCCTGGTTTAATCCTGGTTTAGACCTGGTTCAGTCCTGGTTCAGTCCTTGTTTAGTCCTGTTTTAGTCCTGGTTTTGTCCTTGTTTAGTCCTGGTTTAGTCCTGGTTTAGCCCTGGTTTAGTCCTGGTTTAGTCTTGGTTTAGTCCTGGTTTAGACCTGGTTCAGTCCTGGTTCAGTCCTTGTTTAATCCTTTTTAGTCTGGTTTAGACCTGGTTCAGTCCTGGGTTAGTCCTGGTTTAGACCTGGTTCAGTCCTGGTTCAGTCCTTGTTTAATCCTTTTTTAGTCTGGTTTAGTCCTGGTTTAGTCCTGGTTCAGTCCTGGTTCAGTCCTTGTTTAATCCTTTTTTAGTCTGGTTTAGACCTGGTTCAGTCCTAGGTTAGTCCTGCTTTAGACCTGGTTTAGTCCTGGCTTAGACCTGGTTTAGACCTGGTTTAGACCTGGGTTAGACCTGGGTTAGACCTGGTTTAGTCCTGGTTTAGTCCTGGGTTAGACCTGGGTTAGACCTGGTTTAGTCCTGGCTTAGACCTGGTTTAGACCTGGTTTAGACCTGGGTTAGACCTGGGTTAGACCTGGTTTAGTCCTGGGTTAGACCTGGGTTCGACCTGGTTTAGTCCTGGTTTAGACCTGGGTTAGACCTGGTTTAGACCTGGTTTAGACCTGGTTTAGTCCATGTTCTTCTGATGACATCACTGCAGGCTTCACATGGATCAGACCGAGGTCAGACGGTCTCCTCAGATGTTTCAGATGTTGGGAGTGGCCTTCATTCCTCTGCCATGACATGAGTTTTCTATAGGAGCCGTGCACTTTAGGAGAACTCCAGAGAAACTCCAGAGAGACGAGAACTTCACCAGGATCAAATAAACCCAAAACATCACGAGTCCCGCAATCCTGAACACTCAAGTTCATCTGAAAGGTTCCAGATTAGGCTTTTTCTGATGTTCTAGTGTAGGTCCCTCACAAACAGACCTGGTGTTTTATTCACACATGTTCTGGTTTAGTCCTGGTTTACACTGAGTTTAGTCCAGGTTTAGACCTGGTTTAGTCCTGGTTTAATCCAGGTTTAGACCTGGTTTAGACTTGGTTTAGTCCTGTTTTGGTCCTGGTTTAGACCTGGTTTAGTCCTGGTTTAGACCTGGGTTAGACCTGGGTTAGACCTGGGTTAGACCTGGTTTAGTCCTGGTTTAGACCTGGTTTAGACCTGGTTTAGACCTGGTTTAGACCTGGTTTAGTCCTGGTTTAGTCCTGGTTTAGACCTGGTTTAATCCTGGTTTAGTCCAGGTTTAGTCTGGGTTTAGACCTGGTTTAGTCTTGGTTTAGACCTGGTTTAGTCTTGGTTTAGTCCTGTTTTGGTCCTGGTTTAGACCTGGTTTAGTCCCGGTTTAGACCTGGTTTAGACCTGGTTTAGACCTGGTTTAGTCCTGGTTTAGTCCTGGTTTAGACCTGGTTTAATCCTGGTTTAGTCCAGGTTTAGTCTGGGTTTAGACCTGGTTTAGTCTTGGTTTAGACCTGGTTTAGTCTTGGTTTAGTCCTGTTTTGGTCCTGGTTTAGACCTGGTTTAGTCCCGGTTTAGACCTGGTTTAGACCTGGTTTAGACCTGGGTTAGACCTGGTTTAGACCTGGTTTAGTCCTGGGTTAGACCTGGGTTAGACCTGGTTTAGACCTGGTTTAGTCCTGGTTTAGTCCTGGGTTAGACCTGGTTTAGACCAGATTTAGTCCTGGTTTAGTCCTGGTTTACACCGGGTTCGTGGACAGAAGGTGACGTTGTCTTGCAGGTCCAAACTCCTGACCCCTGAGAGGACACGTCTCGATGTTCTCCACATGAAGTAAAATCACCAAACATATGGACGAGTTTAGATTTTACCGAACACGTTATGACCTTTAAGTCGTGTTCTGCTGATGTTCCTCCTCAAAAACACACCTGGAATGTGGAACACTTCAAATACTGTGACTCACACCTGAGCGAGGAGAAACCCACAGGTGACTCACAGGGGGACACAGTCACACCTGCCCCGGGGCAAAGGTGTGGGTGAAACCAGCTCCACCTCGTGCACTTTCACCCGTCACTGTACGACTTGGATGTTTATGACTTTTAACTGATTTTGTACCACCCAAGAAGAAAACATGTGAGAGCCTGAAGAAACACCAACCTAAACCAGGTCTAAACCAGAACATGTGTGAATAAAACAAAACACACCTCCAGGTCTGTTTGTGAGGGACCTACATCAGGAAAAAAGCCTAATATGGAACCTTTCAGATGAACTTCAGTTCATCCCACCATGGACCCATTCCAGTCTGCATACCGGGCCAACCGCTCCACCGAAGATGCAATCTGCTCTGCTCTTCGCCCAGCCCTCACCCACCTGGACAATAAGGACTCATGTGAGAATGCTGTTCATAGATTTCAGTTCAGCGTTCAACACCATAATCCCACAGCAGCTTATCACCAAACTGGACCACCTGGGGCTTCAGACCTCACTGTGTGATTGGCTGCTGGACTTCCTCAGTGAGAGGCCACAGGCAGTGCGGGTCGGCAGAAACACCTCAAGCTGCATTAGACTGAGCACTGGAGCCCCCCAGGGCTGTGTGCTCAGTCCGATGCTCTTCACTCTGCCGACCCACGACTGCTCACCAGCGTTCAGCACCAATCACATAGTGAAGTTTGTGGACGATAACAATCTCCCTTTGAATGTTGAAAAGACCAAGGAGATTGTTATAGACTTCCGGAGAGGCCCCACCCAGCACCCACCCCCCACTGTCCATCAATGGTGCTGCTGTAGAGAGGGTGAGCAGCACCAAATTCCTGGGGGTGCACATCAGTGAGGACCTCTCCTGGACAGTGACAGCATCACTGTGTGGTACGGGAGCTGCACTGAACCCCCATATTGGCATAACCTGTATTCCATAAAAGACATATCACTCTAGGCACTTTAAAAAACTGCTGCTAAGGACGACTGCTGCACTGTTGCACATTACTACTGGAATTTTTACTACTGTTGTTTACTCCTGTTATTGCACTAGAATTTCTACTGTTGCACATTTATTTTTTTTATCTTAACTTCAATGCACATTCTATTGCACATTACCATTTCACTGCTGTATCTTCCATTGCACATTTTGATGCACACTGCACATTTTTGGACACCTGTAAATAGGTATTTATTATGTTGCGCTGCTTTAAGATTCTAGATTCTAGATTTTTTGTTTCGTCTTTATTTGTATTTTGTCTTTTTGCACTATTTGGCCAGAGAGAAACGAAATTTTGATTCACTGTATGTTGAACACATATGGCAGAACTGACTTTGAACTTTGATTTTGATCTTAAACCTGGACCAAACCTGGACTAAACTTGGACCAAACCTGGACTAAACCTGGACCAAACCTGGATTAAACCTGGACCAAACCTGGCCTAAACCTGGACTAAACCTGGACCAAACCTGGATTAAACCTGGACCAAACCTGGATTAAACCTGGACCAAACCTGGATTAAACCTGGAACAAACCTGGATTAAACCTGGACAAAACCTGGACTAAACCTGGACTAAACCTGGACCAAACCTGGACCAAACCTGGACTAAACCTGGATTAAACCTGGATTAAACCTGAACTAAACCTGGACTAAACCTGGACTAAACCTGGACTAAACCTGGACCAAACCTGGACCAAACCTGGACCAAACCTGGACTAAACCTGGACTAAACCTGGACTAAACCTGGATTAAACCTGGACCAAACCTGGACCAAACCTGGATTAAACCTGGACCAAACCTGGACCAAACCTGGACCAAACCTGGACCAAACCTGGACCAAACCTGGACTAAACCTGGACTAAACCTGGACCAAACCTGGACTAAACCTGGACCAAACCTGGACCAAACCTGGATTAAACCTGGATTAAACCTGGACCAAACCTGGACCAAACCTGGATTAAACCTGGACTAAACCTGGACCAAACCTGGACCAAACCTGGACCAAACCTGGACCAAACCTGGACCAAACCTGGACTAAACCTGGACATAACTGCAGAGTGTAAGATGCTGCAGAGGAAGCGTACATGGAGCTCCAAACCCAAGTGGAGCCATAGTCACAGGAACATCTGAGTACGGGCTGGAGACCCCGAGGTCCAGGTGGGAAATATCTCCAAAGGTCTTGGAGAATGATCGAGCCAAGAACCTGTGGGACTCACATTAAAGGTCCACGATGTAACGCCCCTGGTGGAGGGTCCGTCACCTGTTGTCTCCATGGAGATGTGCCTAGAATGTTCCACGGTATGGCCATAAGCTTCTGGATCTCCACAGAGACTTCCAAGCCAAAATACTGGTCAGATCCATGGAGAGTCGACCCCACACACAGTAAGCATGGATGTTTGTTAAGATATTTTTGAGCAGTAAATAACTGTGTGCTTTTCTAAAATGGTTCACATGAAAAATAAGGTAACCAGCAGAACCATCCTGTCCTCAAAGATCTCCACTGGCTCCCCGTCCCTCACCCAATTCAAGCTCCTCGCCATCGTGCACAAGTCCCTCCATAACCTCTCCGAACATCTTCACCACCACCACACCCCCACCCGTGCCCTCCGATCAGCCCACGCCGACCTCCCGTCTTTCCCGACCTCCACCGACCTCCACCGACCTCCACCGGGACTCAACAGAAGACCTGGAGGGACAGAATGTTCTCCGCTGCTGCCTCCACCCTCTGGAACCCTCTGGAACCCCCTGCCCAAACCCTTCAGAGACTCCTCCACCTTCACTTTGCTTTCTTTCTCTGGTTTGCCTTCGTTTGTCTCTTATTATTCTTATTTTTATCGTCCCTGAGGCAGGACTGGACAGTGGAAAAGCAGCCTGTGTCTTAAGAAGCTTTCACAATGGAATTTCTCAGATATTTTTGACATTTGAGCTGAAAAATGGTTGGGGAGGGGTCCAGCGCGTTAAAGAAGGTCAGAATGTGCCCTGAGATAATTAAAATATTTGAGCTAACGAGCATACCAGAGCCCGCGGGTCAATATTATCACTGTAACGGCTCTAAAACACAACACCCCGTCAGCGGAGGTGGGAAATACTGCTACTTTTTTAAAAAATGACTTAAGTGAATGTACGTTTTTGGTTAGGGAGGGCCGTCACCTTCTTGTTTCTAAGGATACATCACTGTTCTGCCAGGAATGTTCCGCAGTGTGACATTAAACAGCTCTACTTTACATTTATTCCATCACAGGTGGTTTTAGAGCTCAAAAATACCGAGAAAAAACGAGTGCTCTGACTCTCCACAGATCTGACCTGTAAATTGGTCTGGTTTGGTCTCCATGGAGATAGAAAGGTTTAATGACATACTGAGGAACATTCCAGACAAAGCAAGAACATCTCCGTGGGGAAAAGCTTTTGAAGGACCCTCCACCTGAAAAGTCCACCCTTAAAAAACTTGTTTTGTTTACCCCTTTACTTGGTTTTGTTTACCCCTTTACCTGGTTTTGTTTACAGTCTTGTTGTCGGCAGGATCCCTGGACGTCGGCCGGGAAAACTCCAGGATGGTTGGAGTTCCGGCCACTGGGATCTGAGGATCTATGGAAAAACGTTTGAGACGAGAAGGTCAGGCTGAAGGACTCCAGGAGGATCCAACGAACCCAATAATTTTTTTTAACAATCGTAATTTAAAAATGAGTAAAGCAATTTAGTCACTTCAAAATGTGAAAATCTGACTCGAAAATACAAACTCAAATAAAAAAGTAAAGGAAATACAAACTAAAATAAAAAAGTAAAGGAAATACAAACTCAAATTAAAAAATGTCTAAAAATACAAACTCAAATTAAAAAAGATAAAAGGAGAAATTCAATTTGTCAACTGGACAAAGTTTGTTTGGTCGAAAACGTTTCGCCAACAAAAATATAAACGCAACACTTTTGTTTTTGCTCCCATTTTTCCTGAGATGGGCCCAAAGATCCAAAATTCACTCCAGATACACAACACTACCATTTCTCTCAAACATTGTTCACAAATCTGTCCAAATGTGTGACAGCGAGCACCTCTGCCCCGCCGAGACAATCCACCCCACCTCACAGGTGCGCCACATCAAGATGCCGATCCGACATCATGACCAGTGCACAGGTGCACCCCAGACTGCCCACAATAAAAGGCCACCCCGAAATGTGCATTTTTTTTTTTTTTTTTCTATATTGGGGGTCTGAGGACTCAGAACCAGTCAGTATCTGGTGTGACCAACATTTACCTCATGCAGTGCAACACATCTTCTTCGCATAGAGTTTATCAGATTGTCATTTGTGGCCTGTGGAATGTTGGTCCACTCCTCTTCAATGCCTGTGCGAAGTTGCTGGATATTAGTGGGAGCTGGTACACGCTGTCGTATACGCCGGTCAAGCACATCCCAAACATGCTCAATGGGTGACATGTCCGGTGAGTATGCTGGCCATGCAAGAACTGGGACATTTTCAGCTTCCAAGAATTGTGTACAGATCCTTGCAACATGGGGCCGTGCATTATCTTGCTGAAACATGAGGTGATGTTCATGGATGTATGGCACAACAATGGGCCTCAGGATCTCATCACGGTATCTCTGTGCATTCAAAATGCCATCAATAAAATGCACCTGTGTTCTTCGTCCATAACAGCCTTTGAAGAGGAGTGGACCAACATTCCACAGGCCACAACTGACAATCTGATAAACTCTATGCGAAGAAGATGTGTTGCACTGCATGAGGCAAATGGTGGTCACACCAGATACTGACTGGTTCTGAGTCCCCAGACCCCCAATAAAGCAAAAAAAAAAAAATGCACATTTCGGGGTGGCCTTTTATTGTGGGCAGTCTGGGGCGCACCTGTGCACTGGTCATGATGTCGGATCGGCATCTTGATGTGGCGCACCTGTGAGGTGGGGTGGATTGTCTCGGCGGGGCAGAGGTGCTCGCTGTCACACATTTGGACAGATTTGTGAACAATGTTTGAGAGAAATGGTAGTGTTGTGTATCTGGAGTGAATTTTGGATCTTTGGGTCCATCTCAGGAAAAATGGGAGCAAAACCAAAAGTGTTGCGTTTATAATTTTGTTGAGTGTATCTAGCTGCAGGGAGGAGCTCACTACACTGAAATAGCTCTGAAACTATCTCAACTACTCTGTCTCTTTTGTTTTTTGAATTTCTCTGGCGTCTAGTATTAGCATATCTATTCAGCCCTGGGAGGAGCTCACTACACTGAAATGGCTCTAAAACTGACAAATTGAATTTCTCCTTTTATCATGAATTCTACCTGGACGACTGAGGGACTCTTCACGCATCAAATTAAAAAAGTAAAAAAAAATACAAACTCAAAAAAAAAAAAAAAAAAAAAAACTCAAATAAAAAAGTTTAAAAAAACAAACAAACTCAAATTTAAAAAGTCTAAAAATACAAACTCAAATAAAAAAAAATAAAAAAATACAAACTCAAAAAAATAAAAAAATACAAAGTCAAATAAAAAAGTAAAAAATACAAACTTAAATAAAGTCAAAAAATATAAACTCTAATTAAAAAAGTAAAAAAAATACAAACTCAAATATTTTTTTTTCAAAAAATACAAACTCAAAAAAAGTCAAAAAATATAAAGTCAAATAAAAAAGTAAAAAAAATATGAACTCAAAAAAATTCAAGAAATACAAATTAAAACAAATTAAAACATCAAATTAAACAAATCAAATTAAAACAGTAAAAAATACAAACTCTAAAAAAAAAAATTCAAAAAATACAAACTCAAATAAAAAAGCCAAAAAATATAAAGTCAAATAAAAAAGTAGAAAAATACAAACTCACATAAAAAAGTAAAAAATACAAACTCAAATACATTTTTTTTTCAAAAAATACAAACTCAAATAAAAAAGTAAAAAATATAAAGTCAAATAAAGAAGTCGAAAAATACAAACTCAAATAAAAAAGTAAAAAAAAATGAACTCAAAAAAATTCAAGAAATACAAACTCAAATAAAAAGTAAAAAAAATACAAACTCAAAACAATTTTCAAAAAATAAAAACTCAAATTAAAAAAGTCAAAAAATATAAACTCAAATTAAAAAGTAAAAAATACACTCAAATAAAAAAGTAAAAAAAAAACTCAAATTAAAAAAAGTAAAAAAATATAAACTCAAATTTAAAAAAATTCCCAAATTCCAAACTCAAATTAAAACAGTAAAAAAATACAAACTCAAATAAAGAAAATTCAAGTAAAAAAATACAAACTCCAATCTTTGTTTTTTCCAAAAAATACAAACTCAACTAAAAAAGTAAAAAAAATACAAACTCAAATAAAAAAGTAAAAAAAAGTCAAATAAAGAAGTCAAAAAATACAAACTCAAATAAAAAAAGTTTTAAAAAAAAAACCCTCAAATTAAAAAAGTAAAAAATATAAACTCAAATTAAATTTTTTTTCCAAAAATACAAACTCAAATTAAAACAGTAAAAAATACAACCCCCCCCCCCAAAAAAATAAAAAATACAAACTCAAATAAAAAAGTCAAAAAGTATGAACTCAAAAAACATTCAAGAAATACAAACTCAAATAAAAAGTAAAAAAATACAAACTCAAAACAATTTTCAAAAAATAAAAACCTCAAATTAAAAAAGTAAAAAAATATAAACTCAAATTTTTAAAAATTCCAAAAATACAAACTCAAATTAAAACAGTAAAAAAATACAAACTCAAATAAAAAAAAATCAAAAAATACAAACTCAAATAAAAAAGTCAAAAAATATAGTCAAATAAAAAGTAAAAAAATACAAACTCACATAAAAAAGTAAAAAATACAAACTCAAATAAAAAAGTAAAAAAATCCCTCAAATTAAAAAAGTAAAAAAAAATTAAACTCAAATTTAAAAAAAATCCAAAAACACAAACTCAAATTAAAACAGTAAAAAAATACAAACTCAAATAAAAAAATTCAAAAGAATACAAACTCAAATTAAAAAAGTAAAAAAAAATTATAAAGTCAAATAAAAAAGTAAAAAAATACAAACTCACATAAAAAAGTAAAAAATACAAACTCAAATAAAAAATTCAAAAAATACAAACTCAAATAAAAAAGTCAAAAATATAAAGTCAAATAAAAAAGTAAAAAAATACAAACTCAAATCTTTTTTTTTTCAAAAATACAAACTCAAATTAAAACAGTAAAAAAATACAAACTCAAATAAAAAAATTCAAAAAATACAAACTCAAATAAAAAAGTCAAATATATAAAGTCAAATAAAAAAGTAAAAAAATACAAACTCAAATCTTTTTTTTTTTTTCAAAAAATACAAACTCAAATACATTTTTTTTCAAAAATACAAACTCAAATAAAAAAGTAAAAAATGCAAAGTCACATAAAAAAACAAAAAAAAAACAAACTCAAACTCAAATAAAAGAAAAGTCAAAAAATGAAAAAGTGAATGAAAGAAACACAACTCCAGGTCTGTTTTTGAGGAGGAACATCATTATCATCATAGGACTGAACCAGGACTAAAGCAGGACTAAAGCAGGACTGAACCAGGACTGAACCAGGACTAAAGCAGGACTGAACCAGGACTGAACCAGGACTAAAGCAGGACTAAAGCAGGACTGAACCAGGACTAAAGCAGGACTAAAGCAGGACTGAACCAGGACTGAACCAGGACTAAAGCAGGACTGAACCAGGACTGAACCAGGACTAAAGCAGGACTGAACCAGGACTGAACCAGGACTAAAGCAGGACTAAAGCAGGACTGAACCAGGACTGAACTAGAAGTAAACTAGGACAATTAAAAGGAAAAAAAAAACTATCTGAAACTGTGTTGTATGTTTTCAAAACTAACTAAAACTAAAGTATAATGAAAAATCCCACACTATTCTAACCTTTTACCAAACTCCCACCTCTGCCGTGCGTGAGGTGCGTGAGGTGCGTGAGGTACGCGCTCCAGCCCCGCGCGCCTCTGGACACGCCCCCTTTAATAAAACCCGTCGCGTGCGTCCGCCGATCCAGACCGAGCCCCGGACCGCGGCGCACCGACCCCCCACCGAACCACTACCGCACCTCCACCGAACCTGCACCGAACCTCCACCTCCGACCCTCCGCACCCGCACCTCCGCCTCACCGGGACCCGCACCTCCGCCTCACCTCCGCCTCACCTCCGCACCTCCACCTCCTCCCGGAGCCTCCCCGCGGCCCCTCGCCCTCCGCCGGTACACCGTGTTCCGCCGCTCCGTGATGTCATACCTGTGGCTGCTGCTGATCGCCTCCCTGCTGACGGGAAGCGCCGAGGCTCAAGGTAAGAATCAATACAAAGGATCAATACAAAGGATCAATTAACCGAGCTGCACGCGCACGTCAATTAACCGAAATGAAGCGCTTTTCCCGTTTGTTTGTCTGCAAAGCACCTGCTCCTGGGAAAACAGAATTCTGATTTGCTTTGGCCAAATGTCTGTCACTCCACCACTGAAGGCTTTTGTCCCTTTTTTTCCTTTTCTCCATTTTGGCATAAAAACGACCAAATCCCGTTTTTTGTCCCGGTTTGTGATTGGTTCCTGTAGTTTTTTCTGCTCTAGTTTGTGTCAGAACTTTTATAAAAATCAATAAATCTGTGGAATCTCGGCTGTTTTTATAACCAAACGCAAGACCGAAACTTTATGGAAATGGAAATGTCGTATTAAAGAGTTTTTACATAGTGAGTTAAAGGTCCAGAGTGAAAATGGACTCATGTTCTGATGTTCCTCTGATGTTCCTCCTCAAACACCTGGAGTCTCATGTCTGAGGAACTCTTTATTATTCGTCTGTAACATCTCCAAAGCTCCAAACGCACTGTTCCACCTCGTGATGTCATCAAGTGGGAGTTTCCAGTTGAACTCGGCAACTCCAGGTCTAAACCAGGTCTAAAACCAGGTCTAAAACCAGGTCTAAAACCAGGTCTAAAACCAGGTCTAAACCCAGGTCTAAACCAGGTCTAAACCAGGTCTAAACCAGGTCTAAACCAGGTCTAATCCAGGTCTAAAACCAGGTCTAAAACCAGGTCTAAAACCAGGTCTAAAACCGAACTAAACCAGGTCTAAAACCAGGTCTAAAACCAGGTCTAAAACCAGGTCTAAAACCAGGTCTAAAACCAGATCTAAAACCAGATCTAAACCCAGATCTAAACCCAGATCTAAACCCAGATCTAAACCCAGATCTAAACCCAGGTCTAAACCCAGGTCTAAACCCAGGTCTAACCCAGGTCTAAACCAGGTCTAAAACCAGGTCTAAAACCAGGTCTAAACCAGGTCTAAACCAGGTCTAAACCTTTAGTTCAGTCGAGATCGGCGAATCCAAAGCTGAAATTCAAATCCAAATGTTTGTAATGAGTTTAAAAACACAGTGGAGCACTTCCTGTATCACCACATGATGACATCACAAGGTGGAACAGTGTATTTTCAGTCTGAGAGAAGAACTCGTGTTTTTGAAGAGGAACATCGTGAGAACAGATGAGGAAATGGTTTAAAAAACAGTTTGTACATTTAGATTTTGTCCTTGGACTTGGTTGTGACTTTGAATAAACTTTTATTTTGTGACCGATGTAAAAAGCCAAACTAAAACGATTCAAACGTAGAACCAGAATCTTCTGAACTCACCGAAGAATCCGCGTTCTCAGCTCTTCCACTCACGTTCATTTAAAAGCTGCATTGTGGAACTTTTCTGGTGGAGGGGACGCCAAACTCTTTTCTATCTCCATGGAGACCAAACCAGACAAAGTTACAGGTCAGATCTGCGGAGAGGCGACCCCGCTCACAGTCAGAATGTCCTGGTTTAGACCTGGTTTAGTCCTGGTTTAGACCTGATTTAGTCCTGGTTTAGACCTAGTCCTGGTTTAGTCCTGGTTTAGACCTGGTTTAGTCCTGGTTTAGACCTGATTTAGTCCTGGTTTAGACCTAGTCCTGGTTTAGTCCTGGTTTAGACCTGATTTAGTCCTGGTTTAGACCTAGTCCTGGTTTAGACCTGATTTAGTCCTGGTTTAGACCTAGTCCTGGTTTAGACCGGGTTTAGACCTGGTTTTAGACCTGGTTTTAGACCTGGTTTTAGTCCTGGTTTAAGACCTGGTTTTAGTCCTGCTTTAGTCCTGGTTTAGACTTGGGTTTAGTTCTGGATTTAGTTCTGGTTTAAGACCTGGTTTTAGTCCTGGTTTAGTCCTGGTTTAGACCGGGTTTAGACCTGGTTTTAGACCTGGTTTTAGACTTGGTTTTAGACCTGGTTTTAAACCTGGGTTTAGACCTGGGTTTAGACCTGGTTTTAGACCTGGTTTTAGTCCTGGTTTAGTCCTGGTTTAGTCCTGGTTTTAGACCTGGTTTAAGACCTGGTTTTAGACCTGGTTTAGTCCTGGTTTAGACTTTGTTTAGTCCTGGTTTAGACTTGGTTTAGTCCTTGTTTAGACCTGGTTTAAACCTGGTTTTAGACCTGGTTTTAGACCTGGTTTTAGTTCTGGTTTTAGTTCTGGTTTTAGTTCTGGTTTTAGTTCTGGTTTAGTCCTGGTTTAGTCCTGGTTTTATTGCTTTACCTGGAATGTTCCACAGTATGGCATTAAAGCTTTCTATCTCCATGGAGACCAAACCAGACCATGTTCAGGTCAGATCTGTGGAGAGGCGTGTCTGTGACTGAATAAATGTAAAGTAGAGCTGTTTAAAGTCACTCTGCGGAACATTCCAGGCAGAGCAGTGACGTATCCATAGAAACAAACAGGTGACGGACCCCCAGCTGAAAAGTTCCACAGTGCAGCTTTAAGTTGGTTCATATTGTAACTTGATCATACAGGATTGTCTCAACGTAAAGGAATGTCCGTGAGTCGCGTTTGTTTCACTCACAAACCTGCAGATTTAACACGAGTTCTTCTCTCACACTGAAAACACTCTGTTCCACCTGGTGATGTCATCAGGTGGTGATACAGGAAGTGCTCCACTGTGTTTTTAAACTCCACACACCTTCACTAGAACCTGGAATGTCCAGTTTAGTAAACATGAGGTAAAAGGAGCAAAACTACAGACGATAATAATAAAACCAGGACTAAACCAGGACTAAACCAGGACTAAACCAGGACTAAACCAGGTCTAAACCAGGTCTAAACCAGGTCTAAACCTGGACTATACCAGGACTATACCAGGACTATACCAGGACTATACCAGGACTATACCAGGACTAAACCAGGACTAAACCAGGACTATACCAGGACTATACCAGGACTATACCAGGACTAAACCAGGACTGAACCAGGTCTAAAACTGGACTAAACCAGGACTAAAACTGGACTAAATCAAACCTGGATTAAAACTGGACCAAGCCTGGACTAAAACTAAAACTGGACTAAAACTGGACCAAGCCTGGACTAAAACTAAACCTGGACTAAAACTGGACCAAACCTGGACTAAAACTAAAACTGGACCAAACCTGGACTAAACTAAACCTGGACCAGACCTGGACCAAACTGAACCCAAAGTATAACTCAAAAACTAAACAAAACTGGGCAGTGAGAAAAAAAACCTAAAAGTATTTGAATTAAAACTGAAGTACAATGAAAATCCCAAACTGATCGATCCTCGTTCCAGACGGATCTGAACCTCGTGGAATAAACCAGGACATTTACATAAACAAATAAATCGTCACTGGAGAAGCTCCGATCAACAGTCCAGATCCAGATCCAGATCCAGATCCAGAGCTGCTGGAAAACTCCCGGCGTCTTTAGTCTAGTCCTGCTTTAGTCCTGCTTTAGTCCTGCTTTAGTCCTGCTTTAGTCCTGCTTTAGTCCTGCTTTAGTCCTGGTTTAGTCCTGGTTTAGTCTTGGTTTAGTCTTGGTTTAGTCCTGCTTTAGCCTTGGTTTAGTCCTGCTTTAGTCCTGCTTTAGCCTTGCTTTAGCCTTGGTTTAGTCCTGGTTTAGTCTTGGTTTAGTCCTGGTTTAGTCCTGGTTTAGACCTGGTTTAGTCCTGCTTTAGTCCTGCTTTAGTCCTGGTTTAGTCCTGGTTTAGTCTTGGTTTAGTCCTGGTTTAGTCTTGGTTTAGTCTTGGTTTAGTCTTGGTTTAGTCCTGGTTTAGTCCTGGTTTAGTCCTGGTTTAGTCCTGCTTTAGTCCTGCTTTAGTCCTGGTTTAGTCCTGGTTTAGTCTTGGTTTAGTCCTGCTTTAGTCCTGCTTTAGTCCTGCTTTAGTCCTGCTTTAGTCCTGTTTTAGTCTTGGTTTAGTCCTGCTTTAGTCCTGCTTTAGTCCTGCTTTAGTCCTGGTTTAGTCTTTCAGGGTGAATTGTCGTTTTGTCGTTTTAAATCGTGCGGTTTGTGGCTAAGGCCATAATGGGTCTCTTGTTTTGTGTGATTGTCGTTGGAATAACGGGAAAACAGTCGTTAGCGCGCGGTGTCTTCGTTGTTTTGCTAATTGTAGTTTGCGGTTTGTCAGAACGGCGCCGTCACCGAAAAGTACGCCAATTCAAGTACAGATAAAACGGCAAGTTATGATTTAAAGCCCCAGTGTGTAACTTTTTGATTAAAAAATACACTAAAATAGATGTTTTTATAGTTGTTACTGTGAGGCTTGCATCTCCATAAACCTGACTCTCATTTGGTCAGGAGGAGGAGGACTTCCGGCTCGTTTCCATGGAAATCTTGTTCCTTTGGCTATAATAACCCACAGTATGGCGTAAAAAAACACCTGTCGTCATGGAGATGGTCTTGAAGCGTGGTGTTAGCTTTGTTTCAGTGGGCTCAGGCAGTCGAATTTCCATCTCCAGAAAGTTCCACACTGTAGCTTTAAAATACAGATTTCAATGCTGCATAACGAGAATTCAAAACGTTTTTACAACTACGTCGTTTTGGAGAAAAAACGAAGGAAAGGAAACGATAACCGATCCAGTATCAATACTAGTATCCGGGTAGAACATTCAATTATCACAGTGATTTACAGTGATTAAAAACATCCCACTGTATGGCATTAAACTCATAATATCTCCATGGCGACAAGCAGGCGTCAACATCAGGCCAGGTTCCAGGTCAGATCTGTGGAATGTGTCACAATAGACGTTTTTGAGCTCTGAAATATTTACGGAAATACTGCAGAACATTCTAGTTAGTTCTGGTTTAGTCCTGGTTTAGTCCTGGTTTAGTCCTGTTTCGGTCCTGGTTCAGTCCTGGTTTAGTCCTGGTTTAGTCCTGGTTTAGTCCTGGTTTAGTCCTGGTTCAGTCCTGGTTTAGTTCTGGTTTAGTCCTGGTTTAGTCCTAGTTTAGTCCTGGTTCAGTCCTGGTTCAGTCCTGGTTCAGTTCTGGTTTAGTTCTGGTTTAGTCCTGGTTTAGTCCTGGTTTAGTCTTTGTTCAGTCCTGGTTTAGTCCTGGTTTAGTCTTTGTTCAGTCCTGGTTTAGTCTTAGTTTAGTCTTAGTTTAGTCTTGGTTTAGTCCTGGTTTAGTCCTGGTTTAGTCCTGGTTTAGTCCTGGTTTAGTCTTTGTTCAGTCCTGGTTTAGTCCTGGTTTAGTCCTGGTTTAGTCCTGGTTTAGTCTTTGTTCAGTCCTGGTTTAGTCTTGGTTTAGTCCTGGTTTAGTCTTGGTTTAGTCCTGGTTTAGTCCTGGTTTAGTCTTTGTTCAGTCCTGGTTTAGTCTTTGTTCAGTCCTGGTTTAGTCTTTGTTCAGTCTTTGTTCAGTCTTGGTTTAGTCTTGGTTTAGTCCTGGTTTAGTTCTGGTTTAGTCTTTGTTCAGTCCTGGTTTAGTCCTGGTTTAGTCCTGGTTTAGTCCTGGTTTAGTCCTGGTTTAGTCCTGGTTTAGTCTTTGTTCAGTCCTGGTTTAGTCCTGGTTTAGTCCTGGTTTAGTCCTGGTTTAGTCTTTGTTCAGTCCTGGTTTAGTCTTGGTTTAGTCCTGGTTTAGTCTTGGTTTAGTCCTGGTTTAGTCCTGGTTTAGTCTTTGTTCAGTCTTGGTTTAGTCTTGGTTTAGTCCTGGTTTAGTTCTGGTTTAGTCTTTGTTCAGTCCTGGTTTAGTCCTGGTTTAGTCCTGGTTTAGTCCTGGTTTAGTCCTGGTTTAGTCCTGGTTTAGTCCTGGTTTAGTCTTTGTTCAGTCCTGGTTTAGTCCTGGTTTAGTCCTGGTTTAGTC
>JAVJIX010000101.1:3002500-3137500 GCA_036785185.1 Paratrypauchen microcephalus
AGTAGTTGCAGTAGTAGTAGTAGTACTAGTAGTTGCAGTAGTAGTAGTTGCAGTAGTAGTAGTTGCAGTAGTAGTAGTTGCAGTAGTAGTAGTTGCAGCAGTCGTAGTAGTTGTTGCAGTCGTAGTAGTAGTTGCAGCAGTTGTAGTTGCAGTAGTAGTAGTAGTAGTAGTAGTAGTAGTAGTATAATTGCAGTCGTATCCAAATCGTCCTTTTGCAGTGGAGGGTCTGCCGCCTGAGTGTCTCCATAGAGATGTCATTATTTTGCCTGCAATGTTCCACAATAAGGCATTAAAAGTATCCATCTTCTCCATGGAGACGAGCAGGAGACTCCACCAGACCAAGTTACAGTCCAGTTCTGTGGAGAGGCGAGCCTCATCACAGTAAGGACGCGTGTTTTACCACGTTTTCTTAAAAGGTAATGCGACTTTTCTCCTCGTCTCCGTGGAGATGAGCAAGTGAGGAGCGTTTGCCTTGAATGTTCCACAGCAGGGCATTAAATATTATGATTACAAACAGCAGATCTGTGGAGAGCCAAATCTACTCACAGTAACAATGCAGGATTTTCAAGTAGAAAAATAAACCAGGACTAAACTGGATCTAAACCAGGTCTAAACCAGGACTAAACCAGGACTAAACCAATACAAGTTGGACGCCAATGTAACAATTCCACTGGAAAAGTTCCACAGTCCAGCTTTAAACTGCACTTTCCCTCTCCTCGTCTTTCACTCGCCCAGGTAATAAAAGTGTAAAGAGAGAAACCGGTAATGCCAGATCCACCGTGTCACTTCCAAACTGCTACTAGTTTTTTTGTTTTTGCATAATTACGACGTTCAACCGTCCTTCTCCGGCAGCGCTGGTGTCCTCATGCTTCAGCTATGCCCCTCTCAATACCGCCTTTCTTCCACGGCGTTCCTGCTGCTTCTTCCGATACCAATATCCCATATTAATGGTGCTGTTATCGGCCGATACGGATATTTATTTATTTTTAATTCTGAGATAACATTTTATACAGACTGAAAATCATGCAAAATGAATTTTTGAATGTCTTCTTTTATTTTCAAAACGTGTTTTGACTCCTGATTTTATTTTATTTTTTTCTCTATAGGGGGGGTGGGACCAAACTGGAACTAGACCAGGACCAAACACAGACTAAACCAGGACTAAACCAGGACTAAACCAGGACTAAACCAGGACTAAACCAGGTCTAAACCAGGTCTAAACCAGGTGGACTAAACCAGGACTAAACATCAGGACTAAACCAGGTGGACTTAACCAGGTGGACTTAACCAGGTGGACTTAACCAGGTGGACTTAACCAGGTGGACTAAACATCAGGACTAAACCAGGTGGAGTAAACCAGGTGGAGTAAACCAGGTGGAGTAAACCAGGTGGAGTAAACCAGGTGGGCTTGACCAGGTGGGCTTGACCAGGTGGGCTTGACCAGGTGGGCTTGACCAGGTGGGCTTGACCAGGTGGACTAAACCAGGTGGACTAAACATCAGGACTAAACCAGGTGGACTAAACATCAGGACTAAACATCAGGAGGACTAAACCAGGTGGACTAAACCAGGTGGGCTTAACCAGGTGGACTTAACCAGGTGGACTTAACCAGGTGGACTATACCAGGTGGGCTTAAGCAGGTGGACTTAACCAGGTGGACTAAACCTCAGGACTATACCAGGTGGACCTTACCAGGTGGACTAAACCAGGTGGACTAAACCAGGTGGACTAAACCAGGTGGACTAAACACCAGGACTATACCAGGTGGACTATACCAGGTGGACTATACCAGGTGGACTATACCAGGTGGACTATACCAGGTGGACTATACCAGGTGGACTATACCAGGTGGACTAAACATCAGGACTAAACATCAGGACTAAACATCAGGACTAAACATCAGGACTAAACCAGGTGGACTTAACCAGGTGGACTAAACCAGGTGGACTAAACCAGGTGGACTAAACCAGGTGGACTAAACCAGGTGGACTAAACACCAGGACTATACCCGGTGGACTATACCCGGTGGACTATACCCGGTGGACTATACCCGGTGGACTTAACATCAGGACTTGACATCAGGACTTGACATCAGGACTTGACATCAGGACTTGACATCAGGACTAAACCAGGTGGACTAAACCAGGTGGACTAAACCTGGTGGACTAAACCTGGTGGACTAAACACCAGGACTAAACCAGGACTACATCAGGTCTAGACCAGGTCATACATTTTGTTGAAAATCTACGAAAGTTTGAGTGTTTAAACGAGAGAGAAATGTGAGAAAAGGTTAATTCGAGGGATTACTGTACTGTCAAATATCGGTCGTTAATATCGGCCCACTTTTACACATCGGGCCGATACCGATATGTTAAAATTTGGCAATATCAGCCAATACTGATGTAAATGCCGATATATCGTGCATCCCTACCTAAAACTAGAACTCATTTTTCGCAGGTAGACGCCAGAGCAGAACCTTTCCAGAACAGATTTAGAACGATCTTTAGTCGGTTCTGTGAAATCCCAGAGCGCACAGATTCGTGTACGCCTGTGGACCACTGTGGAACCTGAAGAAGCCAAAGTTCTTTACATGTGCCAATGCAAGGAACAGCAATTTACAACGGTGAAAAAAGTGGAAAAAATTAGCAACAGTTTTGTGTACTGTGGTCCGAAGCAAAAAAAATGATCCAGCGAAGGCTTTTTACCGAAACGTCATTTAAAAATTAAGAAAAGGTTTTGGACGTCGGCCATTTGAGTCCACTGTGGACCTACAGGACCACCGAGGAATTCCATGCATACAAGGACACACGGGAATAGAAAAGAAAGTTTGGAATATTGCTTAGAATTGAAATCAAGTTAAGGAGTTTACAGATCAAACTGAGAGAACGTCCACATTTACCAACTCCAAAAAAGGCCAAAACCAAGAGCGATTTTTCCAGAATTAGTTTGAGATTTGTAAACACACAATGTTTTTTTTTCTTTTGTCGTTTTTATTTATTTCAGTTTACAAAAATATTAAAGGTTCTAAAAGGAAAACTTATAATAGAGGCACATTTTTATCTGTAATAAAACATGATTTAAAGATCCCATGACATGGTACTTCTTGATGCTTTTATATGGCTCCTTAATGGTTCCCTAATACTGTAAATGAATCCTTCTTCAAAATCAACACATGCATGCATGAGAAACAGAGATAAGATGAGAAAGGGTCATAAATATCTCTCTCAAACACTTTATTCTGGGCGTTGTTGCTTGAATGCAAATGAGGAGAAAAGAGCTGGCCTATAGTAGAGGGCGGGGGCGTGGCCAAACTCTCCGCTCTCCCGCTGTCAGCCCTCAGCTGATCCATTTCCTTGTTTTTGCACGGGGGGAGAGATTTGAAGCGTTCCATTGAAAAATAAACACATTTCCACATAAAATAAAATTAAACCACTGCTGTTCAAAGGTCCAGAGGCTCAGATAAAGGACTTCCGAGCCTAGAAACACTCGGACGTGCCTCCAGGCAAAGAAAAAAACGCATTTCGCATTGCCTAGCGCATTCGCAGTCCAAACTCTCTGGGCGTGATTTACAGAGACGCTGAGTACAGACAGACGGGGGTGGAACTGCATTTGCATTTCTTTTTTCGATCTGATGTCAATAAGGTGCCTTGTTCAAAATCGCCCGTTTGAGCTCCGATTTTTTGTAACGCAGAAAAGGATCGCAAATGCTCAGTTTAGACATTTCACAACTTTTAACCATGGGGGGGGGGGCTAAACAGGGTAGGGGAGCTCACATTAACGTTCAAAAACCTCAGAAAGTGAAAATTTCATGCCATGGGACCTTTAAACAAATTAGGCCTGGGAGTGGGATTTTATCTTGGATCCATTTCAGGAATATGGTTCATCTTAGCCATGCATGGAAAAAAATGAATGAAAACTATGATTACATGATTACTACCAGTTTATATGTTATAAAATAATCAATATTTTTCATATAGTTCTATGGCTGACACAAAACTCTTGGAAATACTGATATAGAAAATAAAAAAATGCTGCGGATTCAGTCACAGGAGATATCTCCGAGCGGTTTTCACGGACATTTGCAGTAAGAAATGTTCAGTGTAAATAAACACTTGTCAAGCTCCTGTCGAGGTTTGTTATTTTTGTAGCGTGACACATAAACGCAGGGATGAAAGAGTTTGCCTTTTAGCGGATCTCTGCTTTTTTTTCAGCCACGGGGTCTTTTTTTTATATCTGCAAATTCGTTGAGAAAAACTTTGGGTGTATATATATTAGGGATGCAAATGATCGATTAATTCATTAATCTATAGTTGATTGACCTTACGATTAATTGATAAGCGGCGTTTTTCACCTGAATTTTAGTGTTTCAATAGAGTCTTTAAGAATATAAGCTATAGTAACATAACACTGAGTCATAAATATATCATAGTATTATTATATTGTATATTCCTCAATTAATTATTCCTTAGTAAACAGCAGACAAATGTATTTATGATGAATAACAAAATACAGTAATCCCTCGCTCCATCGCAGTTCACTGTTCACGATTTTTTTTTTTTTTTTTTTTTTATAGTGTAACATTTTTTTATAGTGTAACATTGTGTTCTGTCCTGATTGGCTAAGAGACTAGACCAGGACTAAACGTGGACTAAACCAGGTCTAGACCAGAACTAAACCAGGTCTAGACCAGGTCTAAACCTGGACCTGGACTAAACCAGGATTAAACCACCACATGCCGCTCTTTGCTGGTTTCGTGCGGCTGGTTTGTGGCTCGCGGCCTCGCGCCGGTGGTGCACGTGTCGCGCACTTCTCCAAGGGGTTGGTGCGCGTCGCATCCCGGGACATGGCAGTGCCGTTGAATGAGCGCGGTGCCCAGGACTAGACCAGGTCTAAACCAGAATCGCGGCTCTTTGCTTTGTTTCGTGACCATGGGTGCGCGTGTCAGCGATTAGTTACCATTAATGCATTTTGTTCGACCAACGTCTTGATCGACAATTAATTGTAAGTCGATTAATTGTTGACATCCCTAAT
Organism: Paratrypauchen microcephalus; assembly: GCA_036785185.1. NCBI lineage: Eukaryota > Metazoa > Chordata > Actinopteri > Gobiiformes > Gobiidae > Paratrypauchen > Paratrypauchen microcephalus. The sequence goes on from JAVJIX010000101.1 coordinate 3,007,532, forward strand.
ATACAGTGCCGTGAAAAAGTATTTGCCCCCTTCCTGATTTCTGTGTTTTTTGCATATTTATCACTCAAAACATTGTCAGATCATCAAACCAATTTTAATATCACACAGAAACAACCCAAGGAAAGACAAAATTCAGTTTTTGAATGATGATTCCATTTATTAGTGCACAAAAAAAATCTAAACCTATCTGGCCCTATGTGAAAAAGTAATTGCCCCCCCTTGTTAAATCACAAACTAACTGTGACTAACCACAGTTTTGAGAAAACTTAGTTCAGTTCTACATGCCACACCCACACCTGATTGTCACCACCTGTGTTGAATCAAGAAATCACTTAAATAGTTCCTGTCAAACAAAGTGAAGTTGGCTACAACATCTCAAGAACAAACACATCATGCCACGATCCAAAGAAATTCAAGAACAAATGAGAAAAAAAGTGATAGAAGTCTATAATTCAGGAAAAGGTTACAAAGCCATTCCCAAAGCTCTGGGGCTCCAGCGAACCACTGTCAGAGCCATTATTCAAAAATGGAGGAAACTGGGAACAGTTGCAACCCTTCCCAGGAGTGGTCGACCAACTAAGATTACTCCAAGAGTGCGACGACGGCTCATTCAGGAAGTCACAAAAGAACCTAGACGCACATCGAAAGAACTACAGGCCTCGTTGGCCTCAGTTAAGGTCAGTGTTCATGACTCCACCATTAGAAAAACACTGGCCAAAAATGGCATCCATGGAAGAGTTCCCAGGAGAAAACCACTGCTTTCACAAAAGAACACAAAGGCTCGTCTCACCTTTGCCAAAAAGCACCTTGATGACCCTCAAGACTTTTGGAGAAACATTTTGTGGACCGATGAGTCTAAAATTGAACTTTTTGGAAGGTCTGCAGCCCGTTTCATCTGGCGTAAAAATGGCACAGCATTTGATAAAAAGAACATGGTGCCCACAGTAAAGCATGGTGGTGGCAGTGTGATGGTCTGGGCCTGCTTTGCTGCCTCAGGACCAGGACAACTTGCTGTGATTGACGGAAAAATGAATTCTGCTGTTTACCAGAAGATCCTGAAGGAGAATGTCCGGCCATCAGTTCGTGCCCTCAAACTCAAGCGCTCTTGGATCATGCAACAGGACAATGATCCAAAACACACCAGCAAGTCCACCTCTGAATGGCTCAAAGAAAACAAAATTAAGGTTTTGGAGTGGCCAAGTCAAAGTCCGGATTTAAATCCGATTGAGATGCTGTGGTGTGACCTTAAACGGGCAGTTCATACAAGAAAACCCTCCAATATGGCAGAATTGAAACAATTCTGCATAGAAGAGTGGGCCAAAATCCCTCCCCAGCGGTGTGAAAGACTCATCACCAATTATCGCAAACGTTTGGTTACAGTTATTGCTGTCAAAGGAGGCTCAACTGGCTATTAGATTAAGGGGGCAATTACTTTTTCACATAGGGCCAGATAGGTTTAGATTTTTTTTGTGCACTAATAAATGGAATCATCATTCAAAAACTGAATTTTGTCTTTCCTTGGGTTGTTTCTGTGTGATATTAAAATTGGTTTGATGATCTGACAATGTTTTGAGTGATAAATATGCAAAAAACACAGAAATCAGGAAGGGGGCAAATACTTTTTCACGGCACTGTACACTATATTGCCAAAAGTGTTCGCTCACCTGCCTTGACTTGCACAGTAACTTAAGTGACATCCCATTCTTAATCCATAGGGCTTAATATGACATCGGTCCACCCTTTGCAGCTATAACAACTTCAACTCTTCTGGGAAGGCCACAAGGTTTAGGAGTGTGTTTCTGGGAGTTTTTGACCACTCTTTCAGAAGCACATTTGTGAGGTCACACACTGATGTTGGATGAGAAGTCCTGGCTCTCAGTCACCGCTCTAATTCATCCCAAAGGTGTTCTATCGGGTTGAGGTCAGGACTCTGTGCAGGCCAGTCAAGTTCATCCTCACCAAACTCTCTCATCCATCTGTAGTGATTGACTGAAGAAAGTTGGCGACCTCTGTGCACTATGCTCCTCAGCATGACCCCGCCCCGTTATGTGGCCTACCACTTCTTGGCTGACATTCCCAGTCGCTTTCCACTGTTATAATCCACAGTTGACTGTGGAATATTTAGGAGCGAGGAAATATCACGGTTGGACTGGAAGTGATTGGAACACCTGATTTCCATTATTTGGATGGGTGAGTGAATACTTTTGGCAATATAGTGTATATGTATAGTTGTGTTTAGGGTCGCCAACCGCCCCTTGAAAAACAGAATCGTCCCGTATTCAAAAACAAAAGTATATGTCTCGTATTAAACTTGTATTGGTGTGTGGGCCGCGCGAGCCTGTGTGCTCGTCTGGAGCCGCGGATGCCGCACCGCGAGCAGCTTGTTGGCGTGTACCTTTGCGTCCCAGCGTGTATCACAGAGCATATATATATTACACACTTGGTGTAAATTCTAACTGGAAGAGGCGGCGTAGACTGTGTGGGAGTTTTTTCTAGAACTGGCTGGACGAGTTTGTTCGTGCCTCCTCAGAGTGACATTATACAAGCCTCAGGTCCATAAACTATAAATATAATATGCAAATACCAACCTGGAGTCTGTTTGGAACCTGGAGTCTTTGTTTGGAGGCTTTTTGTAGTAAAAATATGAAAATACATCTGGTTACACTTAAGAAAAACAACATTTCTTCGGGCTTAAAATAAGAAACAAAATCCAATGTTGCCTGAATTAAGAAAATGAAGAAAATTGTAGATCATTTTAGATCATTTTCAAGATGACTCTACTCCAAATAAAGTCAAATCTTCTTAATGGTGCACTGTGTAACTGCTTGTTTCTATGGAGATACCACTGCTCTGCCTGGAATGTTCCACAGTGTGACTTTAAGCAGCTCTACTTTACATTTATTCAATTAAAAGTGGTTTTATAGCTCAAAAATACGTAGAAAAACAGGGATTTTGAATGTGAGCGGGATCGCCTCGCCACAGATCTGACCTGGAACTTGATCTGGTTTGGTTTCCGTGTTTTTACTTTGTCTGGAACCCAACCAGACCAAGTTACAGGTCAGATCTGTGGAGGTCCGAGGAAACGCCGAGGGAGTCAAACACCTCCAAACAACGGGAGAACCAGAGCTAAATCTGCCACAGAACATATCAAAGAAAATTAAAATAAAATAAAATAAAATAAAGAGCATATTTCCTGCTCAAGATGAATGTTTTCTTTGCACTGTCATTGTATAAAATAGTACAAAATAAAATAGTACAAAATAAAAAATAAAGTCAAATAAAAAAAAGTCAAAATAAAGTCAAATAAAAATAAAGTCAAATAAAATAAAGTCAAATAAAATAAAGTCAAATAAAATAAAGTCAAATAAAATAAAGTCAAATAAAATGTCAATTAAAAATAAAGTCAATTAAAAATAAAGTCAATTAAAGTCAAATAAAAATAAGGTCAAATAAAAATAGTCAAATAAAAATAAAATCGCGCTCACTACGTTCACACATGCACACCGGGAAAACTGGATCGTGGCTCTAGTCCGATTTAAACTGAACCGGACGCCAGAAAAGATGCCCCTGAACGCCTCGTCGCCTCCGTCCACACCTGCGGAGAGTTTTATTTTTATTTATTCTTTTTGTATTTTATTTTGACTCGTACATGTCCATCTAAATCAGCGGTGTCAAACATGCGGCCCAGGTGCCAGATCCGGCCCTCCAAGACCTTTAGTCTGGCCGTCAGATGATTTTCTATTAAAATATTTTAATTATATTTAAAATTTCTATTAAATTATGGGTAATTTTCTCTTTCCAAACGCTCTTAAAGGACCATCGTTTTGACTGTGGACCGTGACGCCCTCATCAGCAAAATGAGAAAAGTGGACGCCGAGTGCAGGATTTTCCAACAAAAATGGACTAATTCCTATTTGTTCACGGAGGTGAATGGGAAACCTGTACGCTTGTCTTGAAATTAAATTTTTCTTAAAGTTTCCGGTTGTTCATAATATAATATTTAGTTGTTGTTGTTGTTGGTTCATCAAATAAAGACTTCTGTATTAGATTTGTGTTTCTCTGCACAAATATTTGGACTTATTTCTATTTTTGGGGTGTATTTGCCATGAGTTTTCTGATCCGGCCCCTTTGGGAGTGGGTTGGATTCGGCCCCCGGACCAGAATGAGTTTGACACTCCTGATCTAAATCATTTTGCGCCTGGACAGAGGTACGACGGTTTGACTTTGGTTGTTCTGTAAATGTAAATGAGGCGAGTTCACTTAACACGTAACACGACACCTGTGTGTGCGTGCGTGCGTGCGGGTGTGTGTGTGTCCGGGGTATTGTCTGTTACTGGGACACAGTGCTGTTTACTGCGCACACACATCTCCCAATGGCTCCCCTGGGACACTCGTGTAAAGACGAGGGAGTCTCCGGTTGGCCTCACGCCGACGCCGCGCTGCCGTTTTGGATTTCATATTAAAAAAAAGTGGAATCAAAAAAGCCTGAGAAGATTTTCTGGTTTAGACTTTAGAACCTGCACAGATCCACTAAAGACTGTACGGACAGAGTAGAGGACTAAATCAGGTGTAAACCAGGTGTAAACCAGGTGTAAACCAGGTCTAGACCAGGTGTATACCAGGACTACACCAGGACTACACCAGGACTACACCAGGACTACACCAGGACTACAACAGGTCTAAACCAGGTCTAAACCAGAACTAAACCAGGTCTAAACCAGGTCTACATCAGGTCTAAACCAGGACTAAACTGAGACTACACCAGGACTACACCAGGACTAAGCTAAGACTAAACCAGGTCTAAACCAGGTCTAAACCAGGTGTAAACCAGGTCTAAACCAGGTCTAAACCAGGTCTACATCAGGACTAAACTGAGACTACACCAGGACTACACCAGGACTAAGCTAAGACTAAACCAGGTCTAAACCAGGACTACACCAGGACTACACCAGGACTAAACCAGGTCTACACCAGGTCTACACCAGGTCTAAACCAGGTCTAAACCAGGACTAAACCAGGTCTAAACCAGGACTAAGCTAAGACTACACCAGGACTAAACCAGGTCTAAACCAGGTCTAAACCAGGTCTAAACCAGGTTTTGACTGATGTGGTCCTGCCAACAGTAAAGAGGAGCGTAAATTGTCTTTTGCCAAAATCCAGAAAATCGTGTTTGTGAACGACCGTAAAGCAAAAAAGTTCATTTCTGCCTACAGATCCACCAAAACCTGTTTGTACGGACAGAGTAGAGAAAATATTGTTTTTTAATTTGTAATTTTTTATATTTAAACACATTCTTACGATAAGCCGGCTCGCCTCTCCACAAATCTGACGTGTAACTTTGCCCGAGGGACCAAACACAGGTGTGTTATTGTTGAGCGTCTCAGAGGGAACACGCTGTGCCAGACAACGGCACTCGGTTTTCATAATCACCTGTCGTCATGTCCCTGTCAGGTGTGCTCCTGCCGCTCACCTGTCGCAGTGTACCGGCACTTACATAATCCTGTACCTGTGTGTGTGCGTTTGTGCGTTTGTTGTTCTGCTGCAGGACCTGCCCCGGGTCAAACTGACCACAGACAGTGTTACTGCACTGCTCTGGAGTTTACTTTAGTTTACTTTAGTTTACTTTAGTTTACTTTACTTTACTTTAGTTTACTTTAGTTTAGTTTAGTTTAGTTTACTTTAGTTTACTTTAGTTTAGTTTACTTTACTTTAGTTTACTTTAGTTTAGTTTAGTTTAGTTTACTTTAGTTTAGTTTAGTTTAGTTTAGTTTAGTTTACTTTACTTTACTTTAGTTAACTTTACTTTAGTTAACTTTACTTTAGTTTACTTTACTTTAGTTTACTTTACTTTAGTTTAGTTTACTTTAGTTTAGTTAACTTTAGTTTACTTTAGTTTAGTTTACTTTAGTTTAGTTAACTTTAGTTAACTTTAGTTTAGTTTACTTTAGTTTACTTTACTTTAGTTTACTTTAGTTTACTTTACTTTAGTTAACTTTAGTTTACTTTAGTTTACTTTAGTTAACTTTAGTTTACTTTAGTTTACTTTAGTTAACTTTAGTTTAGTTTACTTTAGTTTACTTTAGTTTAGTTAACTTTAGATTAGTTTAGTTTACTTTACTTTAGTTTACTTTACTTTAGTTTAGTTAACTTTACTTTACTTGAGTTTAGTTTACTTGAGTTTAGTTTACTTTAGTTTACTTTACTTTAGTTTATTTATTAGACAGGGACGGTGTACAGGAGCATTAATCACACAAAATGAAAAGATGTTTCGTTCCAGATAGGGATGCACCGATGTGAAAATTTTAGCCGATACCAATATCAATGTTGCTGATATCGGCCAATACCGATATTTATTTATTTTTAAATTCTGAGATAACATTTTATACAGACTGAAAATCATGCAAAATGAATTTTTGAATGTCGTCTTTTATTTTCAAAATGTGTTTTGACTCCTGATTTTTAAAAAAAAATTTTTTGTAACATTGTGTTCTGCGTCCTGATTGGCTAAGGGACCTTTGGAGATTGATGTTATAGATGGGGGACGTGGGGTGGGGTGGGGGGGGCCAGGTCTAGACCAGGTCTATGTCGAGGTTTGATGTGCTCGGACTGCGTGCCTCCTCCTCGGGACCGTGGACGTGGTCCCGAGGAGGAGGCACGGTTTGGACACGGGTCTCCTGCTCGCAGCCCCGGGTGGGACGCACCCCCCCCACGCTTCACTATTAATACATTTTGTTGAAAATCTACGAAAGTTTGAGTGTTTAAACGAGAGCGAGAAATGTGAGAAAAGGTTAATTCGAGGGATTACTGTACTGACAAATATCGGTCGTTAATATCGTCCCACTTTTACACATCGGGCCAATACCGATATGTTAAATTTCACGATGTCGGCCAATACCGATGTTAATGCCAATATATCATGCATCCCTAGAAATGATAAACTCTTTTCCCGATCCCTGTTCCCTCTTCTTATGTCGAGTCTAAACTTTTTGAAGCATTTGCATAATTTTAGCTCAGGTGGAAGTTTGTTTTAAATGAAAATGCTGATTGTCCTAATGATGTTTTCCGTTTTGGTATTCCACATTGGCCATTGATCGTTGACCTGGTTGTTCTGACCATCTGATCAGATGTTAAATAGATAAACTTTTTCAGTGGTGGTGGTGCCACATTATTGATCATCTTGAATAATAACCTCAGATTGGCCAGTTTAATTGTATTATCAAAGTTGAGCATTTTCTGTTTAGTTCATATCTGACAGTGATGGTATTTCCGTGGTTTCTGATCTAGAATCTTAAGTGTTTATAAAGAGAGTCTAAAGGTTTTGTTGTGGTTTTTGTCTTGTGACCAGCATGAAACACCACAGATTAAATGAGGTAGTATGATTGCATGTAGATAGAACTGTACTGTACTGGGTTTTACTCTGCTGTACTGACCTGCTCGTTTCTGTGGAGATGTCATTGCTCTGCCTGGAATGTTCCGCAGTGTGACATTAAACAGTCCTGGTTTAGACCTGATATAGTCCTGGTTTAGTCTCAGTTTAGTCTTGGCTTAGACCTGATGTAGTCCTGGTTTACACCTGATGTAGTCCTGGTTTAGACCTGATGTGGTCCTGGTTTAGACCTGATGTAGTCCTGGTTTAGTCCTGATGTAGTCCTGGTTTAGACCTGCTTTAGTCCTGGTTTAGACCTGATATAGTCCTGGTTTAGTCTTACACGAGACTTCTTCTCTCAGACTGAAAACACTGTTCCACCTGGTGATGTCATCATGTGGTGATACAGGAAGTGCTCCACTGTGTTTTTAAACTCCACACACACCTTCACTAGAATCATTTGGATCATTTCAGTCCTGGAGTCGCCGATCTCGACTGAACTAAAGGTAAAAGGAGCTGTTCATTCAGGACTAAACCAGGTCTAAACCAGGTCTAAACCAGGTCTAAACCAGGTCTAAACCAGGTCTAAACCAGGACTACACCAGGACTACACCAGGACTACACCAGGACTACACCAGGTCTACACCAGGTCTACACCAGGTCTACACCAGGTCTACACCAGGTCTAAGTCAGGTCTAAGTCAGGTCTAAGCCACGTCTAAGCCACGTCTAAGCCAGGTCTAAACCAGGTCTAAACCTGGACTAAAACCGGTCTAAACAAGGACTAAACCAGGTCTAAACTAGGACTAAAGCTAGATTAAACCCGGACTAAACCCGGACTAAACCCGGACTAAAACCTGTCTAAACAAGGACTAAAGCTGGTTTAAATCAGGTCTAAAACGGGTAAAAGTTCACTGTTGACTTGGAAACTCCCACTTGATGACATCACGAGGTGGAACAGAGCGTTTGGAGCTTTGGAGATGTTACAGACGAATAATAAAGAGTTCTCAAACATGAGACTCCAGGTGTTTGAGGCGGAACATCAGCAGAACATGACTTAAACTTCACAAGAGTCAGTTTTGTGTGAAGAAATGGTCTTGTATCGACTTTCTGAACATTACAAATCTGTTTTTATCTATTTGTATATTGATTAACGTGTGGAAAGGTACAGAAAAAGTTCAGTTTGAGCGACGAGAGGAAAATAAACCGCAGTGAGCTGTGTTCAGGATGAAGTTGTTTGCAGTAAAAGCAGAAGCTGTGGAACCTGTCGGGTTTGCAGTCCTGACCTTTATTCATGTTTAACTGTGCGAACGCAGGACAACCGTCAGTCCGCTCCATCTCCAGAGCTCAGAACGGCGTTCAGCTGATCTCCAGACGTGCTCCTCTGTGTTTTTAAAGAGAACGCACCTTCACCCTCTGCAGTCGTCTTTGGATTCACTTCTGCGTTCAGTTTGTCTTTCTGACACTAAGACGTTTTTAGTCTTCTTCAGATTCACTCGACTTCTACATCAGGACTAAACCAGGTCTAAACCAGGACTAAACCAGGACTAAACCAGGACTACACCAGGTCTAAACTAAGACTAAACTAAGACTAAACTAAGACTAAACTAAGACTAAACTAAGACTAAACTAAGACTAAACTAAGACTAAACTAAGACTAAACTAGGACTAAACCAGGACTACACCAGGACTACACCAGGTCTAAACCAGGTCTAAACCAGGACTAAACCAGGTCTAAACCAGGACTAAACCAGGTCTAAACTAAGACTAAACAATGACTACATCAGGTCTAAACTAAGACTAAACAAAGACTACATCAGGTCTAAACCAGGACTACATCAGGTCTAAACCAGGTTTTGACTGATCTGATCCTGCCAACAGTAAAGAGGAACATAAATTGTCTTTTGCTAACATCCAGAAAATCGTGTTTGTGAGTGACTGTTCAGTTTGTTGTTTCTGTAAAGTTTGTCTTTCTGACACCAAGACGTTTTAGTCTTCAGGTTCTTCAGGGCTGTGGACTTCATCAGATTCACTCGACTAATTCAGGTTTTTCATAATCGAGATTTAGGGAAACTGGAAACTCGTGAAATCGAGGAACATTATGAAACAAGTTCACTCCTGACGGAGGTTATTGTGCAATTCAGCTGGATGTTCAAATGTTCTGGTGGATGTTCTCCTGAAGGTGCATTATGTAACCTGCTCGTTTCTGTGGAGATGTCATTGCTCTGCCTGGAATGTTCCGCAGTGTGACATTAAACAGTCCTGGTTTAGACCTGATGTAGTCCTGGTTTAGACCTGATATAGTCCTGGTTCAGTCTTAGTTTGCATACCCAACATCTCCATGGAGAAAAGCAGTTGACGGGCCCTCCACCAGTAAAGTTACACAGTACACCTTTTTAAACCTTTTTTATCTCCATGGAGACCAAACCAGACCAAGTTCCAGGTCAGATCTGTGGAGAGGCAACCCCGCTCACAGTCAGAATGTCTATTTTTCTAGGTATTTCTGAGCTCTAAAACCTCCTGTAATCGAACAAACATAAGGTAGAGGTGTTTAATGTCACACTGTGGAACATTCCAGGCACAGAGGTGCCGTATCCATGGAAACAAACCGGAAAAGTTCCAGCTCTAACCTTTGCATGTGTATGAAGCCGGGACACATTTCAATACCGGCTCAGAATCTTGGAAAGTTGTGATTTATTGGTAATGACTAAGTCCGTAGGTGCCGCTGTGAGTCATGTGCTCTTGGTGGGACCCGGTGGCGGTGAGCTTGCCTGGGCCTGTCCCCATCACATGCAGGGCGGTGTGTCTGTGCATGTTCCACTCCCACATCTGTTTCCAGCTCCAAACCTCCAAACCCACACACCTGAACGAACGATAACGCCGTAACCAAAACCAAATGGTTAAAGACGCACTGCGGGGCTTTTCTAGGGTGAGCAGACATCCCCGTTTCCCCGGGACAGTCCCACTTTTGAGCCTCGTGTCCCCTGTCCCAGCAGATTTATAAAAAATAAATTAAAAAAAAATCTAAACCAGGTCTAAACCAGGTCTAAACCAGGACTACACCTGGTCTAAACCAGGACTACACCTGGTCTAAACCAGGACTACACCTGGACTACACCTGGACTACACCTGGACTACACCTGGACTAAACCTGGACTAAACCTGGACTAAACCTGGTCTAAACCTGGTCTAAACCTGGACTAAACCTGGACTAAACCAGGTCTAAACTAGGACTAAAGCTGGATTAATCCCGGACTAAACCAGGACTACACCAGGATTAAAACTGGACTACACCAGGTCTAAACCAGGCCTAAACTGAGACTAAACCTGGACTACACCAGGACTACACCAGGACTACATCAGGTCTAAACCAGGACTAAACTGAGACTTAACCAGGACTACACCAGGACTAAGGCAGGACTACACCAGGACTACATCAGGTCTAAACCAGGACTAAGGCAGGACTACACCAGGACTAAACTGAGACTAAACCAGGACTAAAACACGAGAATCCTCGATGTTCCTCGCTTTTTACGGTTTTATTTACACCAAACATCCCAACCCGGGCGTGTCCCAGCTTTGAATTTCTGATACTCTGCCCACCGCCTGTTGGAGCTGTTTTGAATGTTCTGAACGTTCTGTATCCATGGAGATGAGCTTCAGGTTCAGATCTGTGGAGAGGTGTACCCTGTACTGGGGCTGTACCAGAACTATTCTGAAAACTGGACTTTTCTGAGATTTTCTTCATGTTCTGGTACTTTCTTCTCACTGACCTTCTGAAGCTGTGTTTGGAGTGATTTGTGCAGGACTAAACCGAGACTAAAGCAGGACTACATCAGGTCTAAGGCAGGACTACATCAGGTCTAAGGCAGGACTACATCAGGTCTAAGGCAGGACTACATCAGGTCTACATCAGGACTAAAGCAGGACTACATCAGGACTAAAGCAGGACTACATCAGGACTAAAGCAGGACTACAACAGGACTAAAGCAGGACTACAACAGGACTAAAACAGGACTACATCAGGTCTAAACCAGGTCTAAACCAGGACTACATCAGGACTAAACCAGGACTACACTAGGTCTAAACCAGGACTACACTAGGTCTAAACCAGGACTACATCAGGTCTAAACCAGGACTACATTAGGACTAAACCAGGACTACATCAGGACTAAACCAGGACTACATCAGGTCTAAAGCAGGACTACATCAGGTCTAAAGCAGGACTACATCAGGTCTAAACTAGGACTACACCACGTTTTCCAAGTTTATGTTCCTAATTGGTGATAAACGTAGGATTCATAGTCATTTTTTAATCTGCTGCTCGTGAGTGTGACCCCAGCACCTGCTCCAGTCCAGAGTCAGTGCTAGTGCAGCCTCTGCAGCTCATGAGGGAATTCTGGAGGTTCTGAGCTTCACATGAGTCCAGAACCTGAGGAGGAGACAAACGCAGGACGTGTCTGTTTTCAGGTGAAGACTCTGGAGACACAGGGTCAGATGCGACTGTAAAACTATTTTAAATGTCCGATATTACACAAAAAAATCTCATGAGCTTAAAGGGATATGCCACCCCCAGGTCGAACTTGGGCATCTCCCCACAGTCCAGAGACTAAAGTAAGTGGTGGAAAGCGTTTTTCTGGTGATGCAGCCATTGTCCAGGTCTGTCAGTACTGACCGCTGCGGTATCTGCAGCTACTCCGCGTTAGACTGGAGTCTAACGTCGCCAGAGAAAGAGTTCGGCCAAAAGGAATTAATTTGCTCGATGCTTTTCCCAATTACTTTCTGTGTAGTGCGCATTCATATCGAGTGCAAATAAATGTGCAAATCAACACGGAGAGCTTGACTTGGTCATTTTGGGTGGGAACTATTTTTCAGTGCGGAAAAAGACAGACGAAGCACACACCACGCTGACAGTGGAATCCCAGTTACGCACCAGGAAGGGAGTTCCCCTGTTACGCAGCGTGATGTGTGATTCGTCTGTCTTTTTCCGCACTGAAAAATAGTTCCCACCCAAAATGACCAAGTCAAGCTCTCCGTGTTGATTTGCACATTTATTTGCACTCGATATGAATGCGCACTACCTAGAAAGTAAGTGGGAAACGCATCGAGCAAATTAATTCCTTCTGGCGACGTTAGACTCCAGTCTAACGCGGAGTAGCTGCAGATACCGCGGCGGTCAGTGCTGACAGACCTGGACAATGGCTGCGTCACCAGAAAAACGCTTTCCACCACTTATTTTAGTCTTTGGACTGTGGGGAGATGCCCAAGTTTGACCTGGGGGTGGAATATCCCTTTAAGTCGTGTTCAAGTGTTCCTCCTCAGAAAAACACCTGGAGTTGTTTGCTTCATTCTCATGTTTGAGGAACTCTTTATTAATCGTCTGTAACATCTCCAAAGCTCCAAATGTTCTTTTCCACCTCGTAATGTCATCAAGTGAACAGTGAACTTTTACCTTTAGTTCAGTCGAGATCGGCGACTCCAGGACTGAAATGATCCAAATGAATCTAGTGAAGTTGTGTGGAGTTCAAGGCCCCGTTTCCACGTACACTGGTGTTTTTAAAAAGAAATTTCTCTTCGTTTGTTCCCATCTTTTACACGCAAATGGCGAATTCGCCTCTGAAAACGAATCTTTCTAAAAACTCAGGCTAGAGTGGAGATTCTGGAGTTTTAGGAGCTGACGCACCAAAAGTGTGATTCTGATCGGCTTGCAGAGCGTTCTCCTTCGCTTTCAGAGGTGAATTTGCCGTTTGCGTGTAAAAGATGAGTACAAACGAAGGGAAATGCCTCTGTTTTTAAACATACCAGTGTACGTGGAAACGAGGACTTATTTTGGAAAACAAAGGGGGCGAAATATTTGTTTCTCGACATACTCGTGTAAACGTAGCCTGAGCTTCACGAGGCCCGTCTGTCCATATACTGAGAATGAAAAAAAAAAAAAAAAAAACACGTAAGAAATCAGTTGGAAATGGCCTAAATCTGCAGGTTTGTGTGTTGAATGTGTGAACGAAACAAAACACAACTCCGGTGTTTGTGACGAGGAAACGACGTTAGAACATCAGAAAATCGTGTATTTTTTGCGTCCCAAACGGTTGTCCATGAAACATCCAGCAGCGTATTTTCACATTTGCATATTTCGTCTCGATTCGTATCACTGCGCTCCTGTAACTTATTATTAGCCTGTTAGCCTTTAGCGGAAGTGAACGACGGATGCGGTCCGCCGTAAGGGGAAGTTTACGAGTGAACAGGCAGCTAACGGGAGCGCAGTGATACGAATCGAGACGAGATATGCGAATGCGAAATACGCTGCTGGATTTTTCGTGGACAACTGTTTGGGACTTAAATATATCACCTTACGGACAAATGTTTTGTTTTGAGAAGAAAAACGAGCTTTATTACGAGTCCCCGCGAACTCACCGGACCTAATTACGTGAGCTCCAGAACGCGAGCAGAACCGGGCTGAGCGGAGACTGTCAGAGGTAAGCCGATGTTACCGCACGAAACTTTTAGAAGGAAACCCATACAGATTAACATCAAAAAGGCCGCACTATCCCTTTAACAGCAACACGTGTTTTGTGGTGGGAGAAAACATGACCGAATCCCAGTGGAAACCATAATTACTGGGCACGGAGAACGTCCACACTTGGATCAGATAATGCAGGGTTAGGGGCTGTGAGGGGTACGAGGGGCGGGGTTAGGAGCGAGGAGGGGGAGGGGACGGGGGGGGCGGAGAACACGGGTCTGTTTCAGGATGTCTCCGATTTACTCGACGTCATCTGGCACCAGGTTCAGGAATGCTCGGCTCTGTTCAGCGTCTAACTTAAGGACCCTTAAGGACCCTTAAGGACCCCGCTGTGAGTCCCAACACCAGGGCCACGTCCCGTTTCTCTTTCCTCGCCTCCTTCGCCTCGATTCTGCAGGAAACGGGTGAGGAAGTCCCGCCCACAGAGGAGACACAGGGAGGAGAGAGGATGTAAACTCATTGATTGACAGCTGGGAAATGAACGGTTAGGGGGAGGAGTCGAGGAGAAGGAAGCGAGGAAAGAGAATCCAGACGCAGACTTTACTTCTAAGGATGGGCAATATTCAAACAAAAATAACAGGATTTTTTTTTATTAAAATTTTTATTTTCTTTTTTCTCATTTTTCTGTATCACACAAAATCAACTCTTTTGAGCTTTAAGTCGTGCGTAACGAAAACTAACTTTTTGGACTTTTTTAATTTGAGTTTTTGGACTTTTAAATTTGAGTTTGTATTTTTTGACTTTTTTATTTGAATTTGTATTTTTTGACTTTTTTTTGTATTTTTTTATTTGCATTTTCTTGACGTATTCACCTGCCCAGGGTCTCTGCGTCGAAGTCTGTTGATTAAAAATATGTTAAAGCTTCTGTATCACACAAAATTAACTCTTTTGAGCTTTAAGTTGTGTGTAATATTATTATGAAGTAACGTTACTCTTAGTACCAAGGTTATTATAGTTAACGAAAACTAAAATTGAATTAATATTTGTTATTATCAAATACTCACTGTTTTGGGAATTTCATTTCTTTTTTGTACATATGTTGGTAGACATACGCAAGGAGAAGTACCAATTAGTGATTAAGAAATGACCAAATTGACCAATTGTTACAAAATACAATTTAAGGCAAATATTTCGTGTTTTTAACTAAATACATTTTCAGAGATCACTGAGAAAGAGGAATTTAAAGGTTGTACAGCACAAAATTCACTCTTCTGAGCTTTAAATCATGTTCTAATGATGTTCCTCCTCAAAAACAAACCTGGAGCTGTTTCTTTCATTCACTTTATTTTTTGACTTATTTGAGTTTGTATTTTTGAACTTTTTTAATTTGAGTTTTTTGACTTTTTTAAATTTGAGTTTGTATTTTTTTTTTTTTTTTTAAACTTTTTTGAGTTGCTATTTTTTGAGTTAATTTTTCTTTTTAAAAAAAACGTTTTTATTTGAGTTTGTATTTTTTGACTTTTTTTAATTTGAGTTTGTATTTTTTACACTTTTTTCTTTTTTTTAGGTTTTTTTTACTTTTAATTTGACTTTATTTTTTACTTTTTTAAATTTGACTTTGTATTTTTTTTTTTTTTTTTTACTTTTTTACTTATTTGAGTTTATATTTTTTGATTTTTTTTAAAAATTTGAATTAGTATTTTTTTTAATTTTTTAAACTTGAGTTTGTATTTATATACATGTATCGCAGTAGCTGCTCCAATACCGATACCAAGCCCAATTTTTTCACAAAGACAGCAGCGTTTTTAAATCTGAACGCCAAAAAAGTCAAAGTTTCACCAATAATGCACTTTATTACGAAAACTAACTAACTAACTACGTAACGAAAACTAACTTTTTGGACTTTTTTAATTTGAGTTTTTGGACTTTTAAATTTGAGTTTGTATTTTTTGACTTTTTTATTTGAATTTGTATTTTTTGACTTTTTTTTGTATTTTTTTATTTGCATTTTCTTGACGTATTCACCTGCCCAGGGTCTCTGCGTCGAAGTCTGTTGATTAAAAATATGTTAAAGCTTCTGTATCACACAAAATTAACTCTTTTGAGCTTTAAGTTGTGTGTAATATTATTATGAAGTAACGTTACTCTTAGTACCAAGGTTATTATAGTTAACGAAAACTAAAATTGAATTAATATTTGTTATTATCAAATACTCACTGTTTTGGGAATTTCATTTCTTTTTTGTACATATGTTGGTAGACATACGCAAGGAGAAGTACCAATTAGTGATTAAGAAATGACCAAATTGACCAATTGTTACAAAATACAATTTAAGGCAAATATTTCGTGTTTTTAACTAAATACATTTTCAGAGATCACTGAGAAAGAGGAATTTAAAGGTTGTACAGCACAAAATTCACTCTTCTGAGCTTTAAATCATGTTCTAATGATGTTCCTCCTCAAAAACAAACCTGGAGCTGTTTCTTTCATTCACTTTATTTTTTGACTTATTTGAGTTTGTATTTTTGAACTTTTTTAATTTGAGTTTTTTGACTTTTTTAAATTTGAGTTTGTATTTTTTTTTTTTTTTTTTTTTACTTTTTTGAGTTGGTATTTTTTGACTTAATTTTCCTTTTTAAAAAAAACGTTTTTATTTGAGTTTGTATTTTTTGACTTTTTTTAATTTGAGTTTGTATTTTTTAGACTTTTTTCTTTTTTTTAGGTTTTTTTTACTTTTAATTTGACTTTATTTTTTACTTTTTTTAATTTTACTTTGTATTTTTTTTTACTTTTTTACTTATTTGAGTTTATATTTTTTGATTTTTTTTAAAAATTTGAATTAGTATTTTTTTTAATTTTTTAAACTTGAGTTTGTATTTATATACATGTATCGCAGTAGCTGCTCCAATACCGATACCAAGCCCAATTTTTTCACAAAGACAGCAGCGTTTTTAAATCTGAACGCCAAAAAAGTCAAAGTTTCACCAATAATGCACTTTATTGGTGAATATCCAAGCCTCCAATCGCCAAATTCCATTCACATTTGGTTTAAAATGTAAAAAACAAACATCAATATACTACAAAAATCATCTTGACAAGTTTTCTGATAGAAAATTTAACCACTGGTGAGCGACTAAAGCACTAAAATCCTCGTTAGCTGCAGCGTCACTTTGAATCAGTTCCATTTAACGACTCTTGGCTCTTCTCCGCCGTGGCCCTTTGCAGATTTCCATGTTATTTACTTTTCAAATTCTGCAGAACCACAGGAGGAAGGAGGGAGGAGGGAGGAGGTAGGGAGGAGTGGCGCGTCAAACCTCGTGTAAACAAAACAAACTGCCATCATGTCGCGTGTCGTCGGTGTAAACCTGGACTAATGAAGAGTCCAGTTTGGTCCTGGTTCAGGCCTGTTCAGATTTCAGAGGTCCTCAGGTCTGGACATCTTCATCGCCTCGAAGTGGGAACTAAAGTTCTCTGGGATATTAGAGTTTTGCAGATTTTTCTTTCACGCCTTCGATTAGATCTGCAGTTTATTATTATCAGGACTCTGTTCAGCCCGAGTCCAGGGGCAGAAACATCTGAAGGAAGACGAAGAATACAAAAACGTCTCATGGTTTTCACAAGATCTTCAGTCTAAACTTCAGGGTTTGCAGAACATGGGGCATTTCATGAGAGAAAAGTTCTTAGTTCTGCAAGTTTTTTACAAACACTTGCAGTATATTCTGTATACACTTGTATATTCTGTGTTTTCGCTGATATGGTCCATCTGAAGTCCATCTGACGCCATCATTGTGTTTGTTTTTGTTCACTTGGCGCTTGGTGATTGTTCCGCCAACCAGCGCCGGCTCTGGCACCAGCAGGCGCCAACACGATGCCAAGATTGTTCCGATAGTGAGGCGAACATGTAGTAAAATGCAATGAAAATCTGAGAATTGAACTTTTTGATGCTGTCTCATATTTTAGTATTAATTAATTTTGGATTGAAAACCTTTTGATACCTTCTCTTCTGTTGGTATCAAACCGCCCCTCACCGAATGTGGTCGATTAATAGAACCTGAGTCCTTCCTTATTCCTGGTCCT
Organism: Paratrypauchen microcephalus; assembly: GCA_036785185.1. NCBI lineage: Eukaryota > Metazoa > Chordata > Actinopteri > Gobiiformes > Gobiidae > Paratrypauchen > Paratrypauchen microcephalus. Next base: position 3,025,434 of record JAVJIX010000101.1, read on the forward strand.
GTGTTAGTCCTGGTTTAGTCTCGTGTTAGTCCTGGTTTAATCCTGTGTTAGTCGCTGGTTTAGACCTGTGTTAGTCCCTGGTTTAGTCCCTGGTTTAGTCCCTGGTTTAGTCCCTGGTTTAGTCCCTGGTTTAGACCTGGTTCAGTCCTGGTCTAGTCCAGGTTTAGTCCTGTGTTAGTCCTAGTTTAGACCTGTGTTAGTCCCTGGTTTAATCCTGTGTTAGTCACTGGTTTAGACCTGTGTTAGTCCCTGGTTTAGTCCAGGTTTAGTCCAGGTTTAGTCCTGTGTTAGTCCTAGTTTAGACCTGGTTTAGTCCCTGGTTTAGACCTGGTTTAATCCTGTGTTAGTCACTGGTTTAGACCTGGTTTAGTTCTATGTTAGTCCCTGGTTTAGACCTGGTTTAGTCCTATGTTTAGTCCCTGGTTTAGTACCTGGTTTAGTTCTGGTTTAGTTCTGATCAGCTCTTTTGCGTCTTTGAGTGAAACCGAAGTCAAACCAGTTTCGTGCTGCTTGTGGATTCCTGGTTTCTGGAGAACACCGTGTAACTGCCGGTTTCTGCCACATGTGTGAACATGACTCTGGCTCTATAGGGACTCATGTTTGTATGAGCGCACACATTTACGGTACAATAGTGTGCTCCTGACGATGAGTCACCAGGCCTGGGGAGGAGGACGACCACGAGGAGGAGGAGCAGGGAGGGCTCCAGAGAGGGGTTCATTCTCAGGAGGAAGGGGGGTTCGGTCTCAGGAGGACGGGGGGTTCGGTCTCAGGAGGAAGGGGGGCTCATTCTCAGGAGGAAGGGGGGTTCAGTCTCAGGAGGAAGGACCACCAGCGGGGGGGTTCGGTCTCAGGAGGAAGGGGGGTTCAGTCAAAGGAGAAGGACTGACAGGCTAGATGTAGCAGTGAACCGCTAACTCCAAACAGAACACAACTTCAGGGCCAGGGTGGGACCAGGGTGGGACCGGGTCTGTGGAGTTCAGAGGTGGAAGAAATCCTCATGAGTAAGAAGTGCAGAGGCAAAGATGCCTTGTGTAACTTTTTCTGGTGGAAAGTCTGTCAGATGCTTTCTCCATGGAGATTTCATGTTGGTGCTTTGTTAAAACCAAGTTCCAGGTCAGATCTGTGGAGAGGCGGCCCCGCTCACAGTCAGAATGCCTGTTTTTCTATATATATATATATATATATATATATATATATTTAATCAATAAAACTACCTGTAATTGAATAATGTTTTTTTTATTTTATTTTGGGCCATAAGCAGTTTACATTTTTTCAAAACAATAAATTGGAGTCCTTGTTTAGTCCAGATTTAGTCCAGGTTTAATCCGGGTTTAGTCCTGTTTAGACCAGGAACTAAAGTTCTAAAATAGAATTTGCCACTTTATAATGTAATCTCACCAAATTGAGTCAAAATTGGAGAATCATAAAACTGTTTTACGCACTTAAAAACCCTAAGAAAACATGACGCATGTACCTTTACCTGTGTAAATCCTTTTAGTATCAGGTACAATCTGGGTGTGGAGATCCTTTTATAACTTTTCTTTACTTAATAATACTGTAATGTTTAAACAAGGAAGAGCCTTTAGTGATGTGCACCTGCCCAACAGGAAGTCCAAATACAGAAATAACCCTGAGGCCAAAGACATCAGTCACTTCTACCAACTGTCGAGAACAAAACCTGGGAACCTCCTGACACGTTTCAAGCCCCACAGGATGTGTGCTTTCCCCCGTCAACTTTAAACCTCCTGTATCACACACAACCGACTCGTGTGAGCTTTAAAACCATGTTTGTGTCATTTCCTCATCAAAAACAGAGCTGGACTTGTGTTTTGTTTCATTCACATGTTTGAGTAACACTTTATTAGTTTGTGGCAAAAGGAGAAATTCAATTTGTCGACTGGACAAAAGTTTATTTGGTGGAATCCGTTTCTTCTGCTTCTTCAGTTCTGGTCAGACGCTGGTGGACACTGCCTATATCTGCCTGAAGGGGGCGCTCACTACAATGAAATGACTCTGAGACTCCCACACCTACTTGTTTACAGTTTGTGTTAGTTAGGTGGGCCTGTTAGATCTGCAGTGGGAGTGGAGTGTGGGTCTTGTTAGCAGAACCATTCAGGACCATAATGGTGTTTTCACACCTCTGGACCTGACCTGCTGCACTATTGTTTTCTTTGTTTTGATTTAGGTTTGAGGATAGAGTTATAGATGGAGACAAATGATGTCTGAGACCTCCATTTCTGTTCAAGGAAGGATTCTCTTTCTTTAACTCCCCTCTCAAACCAGTTCTTTTCTCTGTCCTCAAAGGAGTGGCCCGTGGCTTTTAGGTGCAGATGTACGGCAGACTGAGGTCCTTTTAGGTGGAGATGTACGGCGCACTGAGGTCCTTTTAGGTGGAGATGTACGGCAGACTGAGGTCCTTTTAGGTGGAGATGTACGGCGCACTGAGGTCCTTTTAGGTGGAGATGTACGGCGCACTGAGGTCCACTCTGGCTCTCTCGTCTGTGTTGGTACATCCTCTTGTGAAGTGGCTGTTTTGTTTCTCCAGTGTAGCGCTCGCTGCTGTCTTCACTACACTGAATGGCGTAGACCACTAGTTAGTTTGTAGGGATGCACGATATATCGGCATTAATATCGGTATCAGCCGATATTGCAATAAAGTCAACGTATCGGTATCGGCCCTACGTGTAAAAGTGGGCCGATATTAACAACCGATATTTGTCAGTACAGTAATCCCTCGAATTAACGTTTTCCCACATTTCTCTCTCGTTTAAACACTTAAACTTTCGTAGATTTTCAACAAAATATATTAATAGTGAAGTGTGGGGGGGGCGTCCCACCCGGGGCTGCGAGCACCAGACCCATGTCCAAACCGTGCCTCCTCCTCAGGACCACGTCCACGGTCCTGAGGAGGAGGAGCAGTCCCAGCACATCAAACCTCTACATGAACGAACGCAAGAGCCGCACGAAACCAGGCAAAGAGCCGCACGCCGTGGTTTAATCCTGGTTTAGACCTGGTCTAGACCTGGTTTAGTCCAGGTTTAGTCCCCCCCCCCCTGTGTCCCCCGTCTATAACATCAATCGGCAAAGGTCCCTTAGCCAATCAGGACGCAGAACACAATGTTACACTATAAAAAAAAAAAATTAAATTGAAAAAAAAAAAAAAAATCAGGAGTAAATCCCCTGTCATGCTTTAGTCCTGGTTTAGTCCTGGTTTAGTCCTGGTTTAGTCCTGGTTTAGTCCTGGTTTAGTCCTGGTTTAGTCCTGGTCTAGTCCTGGTTTAGTCCTGGTCTAATCCTGGTTTAGTCCTGGTCTAGTCCTGCTTTAGTCCTGGACTAGTCCTGGTTTAGTCCTGGTCTAGTCCTGGTTTAGTCCTGCTTTAGTCCTGGTCTAATCCTGGTTTAGTCCTGGTCTAGTCCTGGTTTAGTCCTGGTCTGACAGAACGCAATTTGTTCCTCGAGTCCCAGTGATTAAAAGAGTTGAGAACAATAATAAATAAGCAAACTTAAAGTACATTTGGAGCTTTTGGCGGTTCCAACGGACAAGTACGAGTAAAATGTGACATCATTAATCTGTAGTAGTGAGTGAACAGCTCCTTTTCCCTTTAGTTCAGTCGAGATCGGAGACTCCAGGACTGAAATGATCCAAATGATTCTAGTGAAGGTGTGTGGAGTTTAAAAACACAGTGGAGCACTTCCTGTATCACCACATGATGACGTCACGAGGTGGAACAGAGTGTTTTCAGCTTGAGAAGAACACAACAGGCCGGCTCCTCCTGACTTTGGACTAAGATTTCAGATCACGAGATAAATCACAGGAAATATCAAGACCGGAATTTCTTTAATTTAATTGAAATGATTTATTTTAGACAAAAGTTCACTTCTCATTTATTTATGCGTTTATTCAGCTGTGCAGTTTCACGAATGTGTTTTGACAAAAACTCGAGTCGACACACGGGTGGAAAGGAGCATGAAGAAAGCCCCGTCACGCCACTTTTCTTCTGAATTTAGGCGTTTAAGTGAGAAATTGGTGAATATTGTGTAAGATTTGGACAATTTCATTTGAATTTTGGTGAAAAAAAAAAAATTAAGATGGTCTGGTCTAGTTTCAGTCCTGGTCTAGTCCTGGTTCAGTCCTGGTTTAGTCCTGGTTTAGTCTAGTTTCAGTCCTGGTCTAGTCCTGGTTTAGTCTAGGTTCAGTCCTGGTTCAGTCCTGGTTTAGTCTAGGTTCAGTCCTGGTTTAGTCTAGGTTCAGTCCTGGTTCATTCCCGGTTTAGTCCTGGTTCAGTCCTGGTCTAGTCTAGTTTCAGTCCTGGTTCATTCCTGGTTTGGTCCTGGTTTAGTCCTGGTCTAGTCTAGTTTCAGTCCTGGTCTAGTCCTGGTTCAGTCCTGGTTTAGTCCTGGTTTAGTCTAGTTTCAGTCCTGGTCTAGTCTAGTTTCAGTCCTGGTCTAGTCCTGGTTCAGTCCTGGTTTAGTCTAGGTTCAGTCCTGGTTTAGTCCTGGTCTAGTCTAGTTTCAGTCCTGGTCTAGTCCTGGTTTAGTCCTGGTCTAGTCTAGTTTCAGTCCTGGTCTAGTCTAGTTTCAGTCCTGGTCTAGTCCTGGTTCAGTCCTGGTCTAGTCCTGGTTCAGTCCTGGTTTAGTCTAGGTTCAGTCCTGGTTTAGTCCTGGTCTAGTCTAGTTTCAGTCCTGGTCTAGTCTAGTTTCAGTCCTGGTCTAGTCCTGGTTCAGTCCTGGTTTAGTCTAGGTTCAGTCCTGGTTTAGTCCTGGTCTAGTCTGGTTTAGTCCTGGTCTAGTCTAGTTTCAGTCCTGGTCTAGTCTAGTTTCAGTCCTGGTCTAGTCCTGGTTTAGTCTAGTTTCAGTCCTGGTCTAGTCCTGGTCTAGTCCTGGTTTAGTCCTGGTCTAGTCTAGTTTCAGTCCTGGTCTAGTCTAGTTTCAGTCCTGGTCTAGTCTAGTTTCAGTCCTGGTCTAGTCTAGTTTCAGTCCTGGTTCAGTCCTGGTTCAGTCCTGGTTTAGTCCTGGTTCAGTCCTGGTTTAGTCCTGGTTCAGTCCTGGTTCAGTCCTGGTTCAGTCCTGGTTCAGTCCTGGTTCAGTCAGGTTTTTGTGTTTGTACGACTTTAAACCTGTGAACTTCGTCCTTTAACTTGAACAAAAGTCGATGTTGTTTCTTCTCGCCCGAACCCCTCGCTCTCATTACATCATCGCCCGTATGGAGCGTGACGTCACCGTTTACGTTAGCGCCGCTGCTCCGTCCGCCCGGCGACTCCCCTCGTCTCATCCTATAGACTCCGGCGTTCCCTTCGCCTGGCCGTCGTCAGGGCTTCGGCGTCCTTGGAGATAATCAGATCCAGAAGTGGGAGTTGGCCGGACGTGTTGTGCGTGAACATGTGGTTGTGTTTTTGGACTGCGAGGGGTGGCGAGGGGGGCGGCGGGGCGGCGGTGGGGGGACGGCGGGGGAGCGGCGGGGGTGACTCTCCTCGTATCCGCAGATGTTGTGTCTTTAATCCTGGTTCAGTCCTGGTTCAGTCCTGGTTCAGTCCTGGTTCAGTCCTGGTCCAGTCCTGGTCCAGTCCTGGTCCCGTCCTGGTCCAGTCCTGGTCCAGTCCTGGTCCAGTCCTGGTTCAGTCCTGGTTCTAGTCCTGGGGGGTGTATCTGCAGCCGGTGATAAATGAGAACACGGTGTTCTTTGGAGCGGGAGATAGGGGAACTTTCCACTCTGTATAGGCATTAGTCGTCCGCACGATCCCACGCGTCCCGATGAACCGGAAAAAAGGCTATAGGCACCCGGGGAGGAAAACAATGGAAAACCACGAGCAGGTTCACGTACGGAAATATGACCTGAGAAACGTTTCAGAACATGTTTGTGGAGGGCCAAACTGCAGGGAGGGCATCTGACACACACAGGGAGGGCATCTGACGCACAGGGAGGGCATCTGACACGCACAGGGAGGGCATCTGACACGCACAGGGAGGGCATCTGACACGCACAGGGAGGGCATCTGACACACAGGGAGGGCATCTGACACACAGGGAGGGCATCTTAGGAACTTTGAGGATTTAAAAATGTTTAAAAGTTCAGTTGTGCTTTAGTCCTGGTCTAGTCGTGGTTTAGTCCTGGTTTAGACCTGGTCTAGTCCTGGTCTAGACCTGGTCTAGTCCTGGTCTAGTCCTGGTCTAGTTCTGTTTTAGTCCTGCTTTAGACCTGGTCTAGTTCTGCTTTAGTCCTGGTCTAGTTCTGCTTTAGTCCTGGTCTAGTCCTGCTTTAGACCTGGTCTAGTCCTGGTCTAATCCTGGTCTAATCCTGGTCTAGTCCTGGTCTAGTCCTGGTCTAGTCGTGGTTTAGTTCTGGTTTAGTCCTGGTCTAGTCGTGGTTTAGTCCTGGTTTAGACCTGGTCTAGTCCTGGCCTAGTCCTGGCCTAGTCCTGGCCTAGTCCTGGCCTAGTCCTGGTTTAGACCTGGTCTAGTCCTGCTTTAGACCTGGTCTAGTCCTGCTTTAGACCTGGTCTAGTCCTGGTTTAGTCCTGGTTAGTCCTGGTTAGTCCTAGTTTAGTCCTGGTCTAGTCCTGGTCTAGTCCTGGTCTTGTCCTGCTTTAGTCCTGGTCTAGTCCTGCTTTAGTCCTGGTCTAGTCCTGCTTTAGTCCTGGTCTAGTCCTGCTTTAGTCCTGGTCTAGTCCTGGTCTAGTCCTGCTTTAGTCCTGGTCTAGTCCTGGTCTAGTCCTGGTCTAGTCCTGGTCTAGGACCATCAGATTGTCTGTTTAACTTATTAAAGATCCTACATGACGCCAAATTGAGTTTTAAGTCATGTTCTGATGTTGTTTCCTCCTCAAAAACCTCCTTGGAGTTGTTTTGTTGTTTTGTTTCGTTTTATTCTCCAAAGCTCCAAACGCTCTGTTTCACCTTGTGATGTCATCAAGTGGCAGTTTTCAGCTCCTTTTCCCTTTAGTTCAGTCGAGATCGGCGACTCCAGGTCTGAAAAAATGATCCAAATGATTCTAGTGAAGGTGTGTGGAGTTTAAAAACACAGTGGAGCACTTCCTGTATCGCCACATGATGACATCACGAGGTGGAACAGAGAGTTTTCAGTCTGGGAGAAGAACTTTTGACGAGGAAACGACGTTAAAGATAAGAGAATGGCGTAATACGGGCCCTATAAAGGTCGTATTCTGACTCGGTTTGATCGGAAAGCATTTATAATCGTTTTCCATCGGTTAAAGCGACAGTTTGTGGGGGAAAAAAATGAAGAAAAGTACAAAAATACAGGAAGTAGCACTGAGATCTAAAACGGAATACCTCTACCCATGTCATCAACCCGGAAAATTCCATCCAAAACACAGATTTACAGACGAGGAAGGAGTGTTTCTGCTCAAATTACACCACGGTTATGATTTGGACTCGTTTTTGTGTTTTGGCCCTTGTTTACGTCACCGTTGCTAGGTAAGAGCTATGATATTACAGGATATCCGGGTGTTTTATTGTAGTTTTTTTCTGTTTTTCTTGACTTGTTTTTAAATGTGCTATAGAAATAAACTTAAATAAACCAGGAAGTAGAATTATAAACTTAAATTCCAGTTCAGGCATGGAGCGTTTGGACCAGTCACAGGCTCAGTCGGACAAAGATCACTTTTAGGTTACGTTCGGACTGCAGGGTTTAATGCTCAATTCCGATTTCTTTTTTTTTTTTTTTTTGTGAAATCCGATTTTTTTTTTTGTGAGATCGTTCACATTTCCAGTTAAATGCGACTTGTATGTGATCTCCAGTGTGAACTTTAAACGCCCCAAAAGTGTCCCGCATGAACCCCGGAGGACACGACGAGGTCACGTGCAGCGAGCGTGCTCAGTGTTTACGGAAGTCGCCTAAAGTTGCTGTCGTACCAGAGCCAGAACATGTACAGCTTATTTGTTTCAAGGAGGAGACTAGAACCAGGACTGGAACCAGGACTAGGACTGGAACAGGACCTGGACTAGGACCAGGACTAGAACCAGGACTGGAACCAGGACTAGGACTGGAACAGGACCAGGACTAGGACTGGAACAGGACCTGGACTAGGACCAGGACTGGGACTAGGACTGGAACAGGACCTGGACTAGGCCCTGGACTAGGACCTGGACTAGAACCAGGACTGGAACCAGGACCAGGACTAGGACCAGGACTAGGACCAGGACTGGAACCAGGACCAGGACTAGGACCAGGACTAGGACCAGGACTAGGACTAGGACTAGGACTAGGACCAGGACATGGACTAGGACCAAGACTGGAACAGGACATGGACTAGGATCAAGACTGGAACAGGACATGGACTAGGACCAAGACTGGAACAGGACATGGACTAGGACCAGGACTAGGACTAGAACCAGGACATGAGCAGGACTAGAACCAGGACTAGAACCAGGATTGGACTAGGACCAGGACTAAGACCTGGACTAGGACCAGGACTAAAACCAGGACGAGAACCAGGACTGGAACCAGGACTGGACCAGGACTAGGACCTGGACTAAGACTAGGACTAGGACCAGGACCAGGAGCAGGACCAGGAGCAGGACCAGGAGCAGGACCAGGAGCAGGACCAGGAGCAGGACCAGGAGCAGGACCAGGAGCAGGACCTGGACCAGGACCTGGACCAGGACTAGGACCAGGACTAAAACCAGGACGAGAACCAGGACTGGACCAGGACTAGGACCTGGACTGGAACCAGGACTAGGACCTGGACTAAGACTAGGACCAGGACTAAGACCAGGACCAGGACTAGAACCAGGACAGGATCAGGACCAGGACCTGGACTAGGACCTGGACTAGGATCTGGACTAGGACCTGGACCAGGACTAGAACCAGGACTAGGACCTGGACGAGAACCAGGACTGGAACCAGGACTGGACCAGGACTAGGACCTGGACTGGAACCAGGACTGGACCAGGACTAGGACCTGGACTAAGACTAGGACTAGGACCAGGACCAGGACCAGGACTAGGACTAGAACCAGGACAGGATCAGGACCTGGACTAGGACCTGGACTAGGACCTGGACTAGAACCAGGACTAGGACCTGGACTACGACTGGAACCAGGACTGGAACCAGGACTAGGACCTGGACTACGACTGGAACCAGGACTGGAACCAGGACTAGAACTAGGAGAAGGAGAAGAGCGAGGTTGTTGGCCACGGCGTTTTGTGAGTCAGTGGCAGCGACCTCCATACAGAGGGAACGTGTTGGTGCGGAGTCGCAGCCAAAAGTGGTGGGATTGCTACGTGATGGCAAATGGTCACATCTTTTTTAGCGCTTTTCCACCTTCAAGCGCTTTACAACAAGGAACCACTCGGGGGCGAGGTGGGTTAAGTGTCTTGCCCAAGGACACAACAGCAGCATTCATCTGTGGGAGCTGGAATCATACCACCAATCTGTGGGTCAGTGGACAAACGCTCTACCAACTGAGCCATTACTCCGTGCTTCGCCGCTTCACTAGTCCTCGTCTAGTCCTGCTTTAGTCCTGCGGAGAACTCGCATGTTTTATCGTATTGTTTCTGGAGTTGTGTGTGTTCCGTGTTGCGTAGTTGGCGTGTCTCTTTAGAACTCGAAATGCCTCGTTGCACCGCATGATGTCATCAGGTGTTTATCCGGGAAGTAGTGATTGTTTTTAAAGTGCGTGATCTAGTTTCGATACTAATTTTATTATTGATTTAATATCTAATTTTTCGATTCTTTGATTACCCTGTAAGCTCCGTTATTCTTGCGTTGTCCGGTGTTCTCCGCCGTAGAAACCAGCGGGCGGTGGGAGTGACGCCGCCGTCGCAGTTTGAGACGATCCAGAGGAAAAAGTCCAAACTTGCTGCGGTCTTGAATTGAATCGGTTCCACCTCAGCGCCGAAGAATGTCGTTTTATCTGCCCCAAAGTGGAGGCGATAAGAGCGAAACACCTACGCACCAAAACGCCAAAGAACAGTGAAACCAATATAAAAGATAAAGCTTTTTCAGACATTTAAAGGGCACGTTTTACACCATTTTCATTTGTCTCATTTCAGTCCTGGAATTGCCAAACTCTGCTAAAAGTAAAAGCTTCATGACATCACAAGGTGGAACAAAGCATTTGGAGATGTAGATCAACTAATAGTTAAAGGGTTACTCAAACGTGTGAATAGTCTCTGGTCTGGTCTCTGGTCTCCAGTGTCTGGTCTCTGGTCTGGTCTCTGGTCTGGTCTTTGGTCTGGTCTCTGCTCTGGTCTCTGCTCTGGTCTCTGGTCTCTGGTCTGGTCTCTGGTCTCTGGTCTGGTCTCTGGTCTCTGGTCTGGTCTTTGGTCTGGTCTCTGCTCTGGTCTCTGGTCTGGTCTGGTCTCTGGTCTGGTCTCTGGTCTCCAGTCTCTGGTCTCCAGTCTCTGGTGTCTGGTCTTTGGTCTTCAGTCTCTGGTCTGGTCTCTGGTCTGGTGTCTGGTCTCCGGTCTGTGGTCTCTGATCTGTTTCTGAGGAGGAACATCAGAACACGACTTAGACCTCAGAAGAGTCCGTTTTACTTCATATCAGACCTTTTAAAGCTGCACTACGTTGCTTTTCTTGTTGCGTCCCTGTTAGGATTGGTTAGTTTCTTGTCCCGTTTGTTGATGTGGTCGTTGGCTCGTTGTTGCATAAGCAGAAGCGCATCCTCGTGTTTATCGTGGATTCGCCGTCGTTCATGTGAGACCCGTCGGGCTTTTACCTGACCTCAAAGGCTCCTCTCGCTTCAACGACAAAACCCACTGAGACTCCTGAACATCTCAAACTTCTTCAGGCGTGTTTTTGATGAGGGAACGGTGTTGGAACGTGCTAGAAAGCTCCAGAAAGTTACCTTTGCATATTCCTCGCTCTTCAAATTTTTTTTTTTTTTTTTTTTTTTGCATTGAGCACAGCCTGCTGGAACCTGTCAAATGAATTCAAATGTCTCTAAATCACTTAAAATTCACTCAATTTTTGCCTCTGGTGTGAAATTTGAATTTTCTGTTGTAGAAAGTGTTCGTAGAATTGTGGGGACCTCCATCTGTGTCACTGTCGAAACTAGAAACTCATTTGAGCAGGAACTAAAGAAACGAACCTTTCCTGAACGTCTTTAGAATGATCCGGATCAGAACAAGAGCACATGGAAGAGTATACGCCCTGCGACCTGGTTTAGACCTGGTTTAGTTCTGTTTTAGTGCTTGTTTAGACCTGGTTTAGTCCTGGTTTGGTTTAGACCTGGTTTAGTTCTGGTTTAGACCTGGTTTAGTTCTGGTTTAGACCTGGTTTAGTTCTGGTTTAGACCTGGGTTAATTCTGGTTTAGACCTGGGTTAATTCTGGTTTAGACCTGGTTTAGACCTGGTCTAGTCCTGGTCTAGTTCTGCTTTAGTCCTGGTCTAGTCCTGCTTTAGACCTGGTTTAAACCTGGTTTAGTTCTGTTTTAGTGCTTGTTTAGTCCTGATTTAGACATGGTTTGGCTTAGACCTGGTTTAGTCCTGGTTTAGACCTGGTTTAGACTTGGTTTAGTCCTGGTTTAGTGCTTGTTTAGTCCTGATTTAGACCTGGTTTAGTTCTGGTTTAGACCTGGTTTAGTCCTAGTTTAGACCTGGTTTAGTCCTGGTTTGGTTTAGACCTGGTTTAGTTCTGGTTTAGACCTGGTTTAGTTGTGGTTTAGACCTGGTTTAGTTCTGGTTTAGTGCTGGTTTAGTCCTGATTTAGACCTGGTTTAGTCCTGGTTTGGTTTAGACCTGGTTTAGTTCTAGTTTAGACCTGGTTTAGTCCTCGTTCAGTCCTAGTTTAGACCTGGTTGGGTCCTGGTTTAGCCCTGGTTGGGTCCTGGTTTTAGCCCTGGTTTTAGTTCTGGTTTTAGCCCTGGTTTTAGTTCTGGTTTAGTCCTGGTTTGGCCCTGGTTTAGTTCTGGTTCAGTCCTAATTTAGACCTGGTTTAGTCCTGGTTTGGTTTAGACCTGGTTTGGTCCTGGTTTGGTCCTGGTTTGGTCCTGGTTTGGTCCTGGTCTGGTCCTGGTCTGGTCCTGGTCTAGTCCTGGTCTAGTCCTGGTCTAGTCCTGGTCTGGTCCTGGTCTGGTCCTGGTCTGGTCCTGGTCTGGTCCTGGTCTGGCCCTGGTTTGGCCCTGGTCTGGCCCTGGTCTGGCCCTGGTTTGGCCCTGGTTTGGTCCTGGTTTGGTCCTGGTTTGGTCCTGGTCTGGTCCTGGTCTGGTCCTGGTCTGGTCCTGGTTTAGTCTTGGTTTAGTCCTGGTTTAGTCCTGGTTTAGTCCTGGTTTAGCCCTGGTTTGGTCCTCGTTCAGTCCTAGTTTAGACCTGGTTTGGTCCTGGTTTTAGCCCTGGTTTTAGTTCTGGTTTTAGCCCTGGTTTTAGTTCTGGTTTTAGCCCTGGTTTTAGTTCTGGTTTAGTCCTGGTTTGGCCCTGGTTTAGTCCTGGTTTAGTTCTGGTTCAGTCCTAGTTTAGACCTGGTTTAGTCCTGGTTTGGCCCTGGTTTGGCCCTGGTTTTAGCCCTGGTTTTAGTTCTGGTTTTAGCCCTGGTTTTAGTTCTGGTTTAGTCCTGGTTTGGCCCTGGTTTGGTCCTGGTTTAGCCCTGGTTTGGCCCTGGTTTTAGCCCTGGTTTTAGTTCTGGTTTTAGCCCTGGTTTTAGTTCTGGTTTAGTCCTGGTTTGGCCCTGGTTTAGTCCTGGTTTAGTTCTGGTTCAGTCCTAGTTTAGACCTGGTTTAGTCCTGGTTTGGTCCTGGTTTGGTCCTGGTTTGGTCCTGGTTTGGTCCTGGTCTGGTCCTGGTCTGGTCCTGGTCTGGTCCTGGTCTGGTCCTGGTCTGGTCCTGGTTTGGTCCTGGTTTGGTCCTGGTTTGGTCCTGGTTTGGTCCTGGTTTAGTCCTGGTTTAGTCCTGGTTTAGTCCTGGTTTGGCCCTGGTTTGGCCCTGGTTTGGCCCTGCTTTGGCCCTGGTTTGGTCCTGGTTTGGTCCTGGTTTGGTCCTGGTTTAGCCCTGGTTTAGTCCTGGTTTAGCACTGGTTTGGTCCTGGATTAGTCTTGGTTTAGTCCTGGTTTGGTTCAGATCACTTGTTTCTTTCTGAATTCGTTTTCGATCAATATTGTGATTTAAAACGTCACGGTGAGAACAGAATGATCCACGGGGGTCACAGCTCATAAACATAACGGGCAAAAGCACCGTATGTCTAAACACTTTGTCCCACCTCATGATGTCATTAGGTGTGAATCAAGTGCTCCTCTGTGTTTTCAGCGTTCATCTGTACGACTCTGTGCTCAAACCTGTGCCAGTTTTAATGCTGCAAATCAAACTTGGCTTTGTTTTTCTGACGAGTCCAGACAGTCACAGAACCACCCAGATACAGAGTCATATGGGAAACTGTTATAGTTGAAGGTGCCAACTTTATAATACTTTTATTTTTTTTTTTATGTATTTAATTTAATTTTATTTGTATTTATTATTTTATATTTATTATTTTTATTTTACAACGTGAGAACATTACAAGAATTGAATGAAAGGAACAGAAGAGTAATCTTATGTTATAGCCTGGGTTTAGTCCTGGTTTGGTCCTGTTTAGTCCTGGTTTGGTCCTGGTTTGGTCCTGGTTTGGTCCTGGTTTGGTCCTGGTTTCAGCCCTGGTTTGGTCCTGGTTTGGTCCTGGTTTGGTCCTGGTCTAGTCCTGGTCTAGTCCTGGTTTAATCCTGGTTTGGTCCTGGTTTAGTCCTGGTTTCAGCCCTGGTTTCAGCCCTGGTTTGGTCCTGGTTTAGTCCTGGTTTAGTCCTGGTCTAGTCCTGGTTTAGTCCTGGTCTAGTCCTGGTTTAGTCCTGGTCTAGTCCTGCTTTAGGACCATCAGATTGTCTGTTTAACTTAAAGATCCTACATGATGCCAAATTGAGTTTTAAGTCGTGTTCTGATGTTGTTACTTCCTCAAAAACCTCCCTGGAATTGTTTTGTTTTCTTTTATTCTACATCTCCAAAGCTCCAAACGCTCTGTTCCACCTTTTGATGTCATCAAGTGGCAGTGTTCAGCTCCTTTTCCCTTTAGTTCAGTGGAGATCGGCGACTCCAGGTCTGAAAAAATGATCGAAATGATTCTAGTGAAGGTGTGTGGAGTTTAAAAACACAGTGGAGCTCTTCCTGTATCACCACATGATGACATCACAAGGTGGAACAGAGAGTTTTCAGTCTTGAGAGAAGAACTCGTGCTAAATCGGCATGTGTGAATGAAACAAAACACAACTCCAGGTATGTTTGCGACGAGGAAATGACATTAGAACTTAAAAACGGCCCCTTTAAAGTCCCAAACTCGAATCGGTGGTATCCGGCGGTGAGAAGCACTGACTCAGCTCCTCACATGCTCCGGGGGAATGTTTCGTCCCGGTTCGAACGCGCACACACGCACACAAATGAAGCGCGCCCGAACTGACAGAGGGAGGGCTCGGCTCATTAGTGTGCAGCTGCCGAGGTCGCGTGGTCACATGACGGCGCGGGGCAGGTCAACCGTCGCCGCGGCAACATCAGGGACCGACCAGAGGAGGGTGAGGCCGCCTCGAACTCGCGTACGAATGAAGGCTTTAATCATTATATCAGAGAGAGCGTACATTACTACTTACAGTCTTAAAAACGTGAAAAACTGAACTTGATTTTAAATGGTTTGCAGTGGATCAAAGTTGAGTTTGTAAGTATCAAGGCTGGACTGGGACAAAAAAACAGCCCTGGCATTTTTGTCTTAGACCGGCCCCTCATAATTAGCGGACCACAACGGACTAATTTATGTTTGTGTTCCCGAAGCAAAGTATTTTACTATTGTTACGTCTTGGCCGAGGGGAAACCAGGGCGCAACATTTAAAGGAAAAAAACCCAAAACCACCAGCAAACTCACAGTAACTACACATTTAACGGTTTATTTAAAATGCATCTTGCACCTTTTCGACGAAAGGTGAGCGATTTTTCATGCCTGTCCATCACCTAAATGTTATTACGACCTGCTGTGCCTGTGTGACACTTCCCTGGTCACTCTGTCCCTCGGGTTCCCTCGGGTTCCCTCGGGTTCTCTCGGGTTCTCTTGGGTTCTCCCGGGTTCCCTCAGGTTCCCTCGTGTTTCCTTGGGTTCCCTCGGGTCCCCTCAGGTTCTCTAGGGTTCCCTCGGGTTCTCTCGGAGTCCCTCAGGTTCTCTCGGTTTTCCTTGGGTTCCCTCAGGTTCCCTCGGGTCCCACAGGTTCGTTTGGGTTCCCTCAGGCTCCCTTGAGTCCCTCAGGTTCCCTCGGCTTTCCTCGGGTTCCCTTAGCGTCCCTCGGGTTCCCTTGGGTTCCCTCGGGTCCCACAGGTTCGTTTGTGTTCCCTCAGGTTCTCTCGGCGTCCCTCGGGTTCCCTCAGCGTCCCTCGGGGTCCCTTGGGTTCCCTCGGGTTCCCTCGGGTTCCCTGTTCACCTTCAGCCTGGGCTGCAGAGGACGTGGAGGCTCCAGCAGCCCCTCTAGAGAATATGTGCAAAACAGACATTGTTTGTTCTAAATGGTTTGCAAATCAATAAAAAAATCAATAAAATCACAACAAAACAACAAAGCTTTTAAGCATGTTCTAGTTGTTTTCCTTCTCAATGACCCTCTTGAAGTTATATTTGGATGATTATGTGCATGTTGGAGTGATCTTTAATCACCTCCATCAGACCAGATGTTTACGACGACGCCGGCTCCCGTTGGGCACCACAGTTTTCTAACATGGACATCAGCGAACTTGATCCTTTATCAAGTTGTTTTAGATGAACATTGTGATTTAAAATGTCCAGATTATAACAGAATGATCCACGGATGTTGTAGATTATAACTACAGCATTCTATAATTGTTGTTTTTTTGTGTTTTGTGTAGAAGAAGAAGCGGCGGGAGTAGAAGACGATGATGTTGCTGTAGAGGTGGGGTCCTCTCTTCACACATGAAAAGAAAACCCAAACCTCTTATTGTTCTCAACTGACCATGTGTTCTTCTAACAGGGGGATGAGGCGGCAGATGATACCGCTGTTGAGGAGGACACAGCCACAGACGCAGAAGACACGGGAGACACAGCAACTGACACTGAAGCTGAAGAGGCTGGAGACGCTGAAGATGGAGAAGTGGAAACTGAAGCAGGAGACGATGAAGCCGAAGAAGCTACAGATGCTACCAACGCTGAAGCTGAGGATGCCACCGAGGCTACAGAAGCTGAGGAGGCCACCGAGGCTACAGAGGCTGAAGATGAGGAGACCACCGAGGCTGCAGAAGATACAGAAGACGAGGCTGCAGAAGATACAGAAGACGACACAGCGGCTGCAGTGGGAGGAGAAGAGGAGGAGACAGACGCCCCAGTAGAGGAGGCCGATGATGCTGCCAAGGAAGAGGAGACCGAAGCTCCAACTGAGGCAGAGGAGGAGACAGACGCCCCAGTAGAGGAGGCCGATGATGCTGCCAAGGAAGAGGAGACCGAAGCTCCAACTGAGGCAGAGGAGGAGACAGACGCCCCAGTAGAGGAGGCCGATGATGCTGCCAAGGAAGAGGAGACCGAAGCTCCAACTGAGGCAGAGGAGGAGACAGACGCCCCAGTAGAGGAGGCCGATGATGCTGCCAAGGAAGAGGAGACCGAAGCTCCAACTGAGGCAGAGGAGGAGGTAACTGTGGAGGCTGAAGTGCCCACTGAAGCTGAAGAGGAGACAGGAGGAGATGCTGGTGTTGTAGAAACTAAACCTGAAGACCCTACAGAGGAAAGCGACGATGGAAACACAGGTAAGAACGAGGAAAGCGCTCTGTTCTAGACATTCAAAAGTTTGGACACTCAAAGTTAAAAGTCATCTTTATTGTCAAAAACCATATGTACAGGTTGCACACACAGGATTTGAAATTGCAGCGCCCCCTAGGCCCACAGGGAACATAAAACATGTGATAAACACGACAAAACACCATGACTAAAACATCACATATACCTGTAGCAAAAATACAAAAGGCTTGTGTATAATACAAATAAGTAAAACACACAATGTGGAGCGGAATAAAGCTCAAATGTGTCATTTAAGCAGTAGTGTCAGTGTCATTTAAGCAGTAGTCTCAGTGTCATTTAAGCAACAGTGTCAGTGTCATTTAAGCAACCGTGTCATTTAAGCAGCACTGTCATTTAAGCAGCAGTGTCATTTAAGCAGCAGTGTCAGTGTAATTTAGCATCAGTGTAATTTAGCATCAGTGTAATTTAAGCGTCAGTGTCTAAGCGTCAGTGTCTAAGCGTCAGTGTCTAAGCGTCAGTGTCGTTTAAGCAGCAGTGTCTGTGTAATTTAAGCGTCAGTGTCGTTTAAGCGTCAGTGTCGTTTAAGCAGCAGTGTCGTTTAAGCAGCAGTGTCGTTTAAGCAGCAGTGTTGTTTAAGCAGCAGTGTCGTTTAAGCATCAGTGTCGTTTAAGGAGCAGTGGCAGTGTAATTTAAGCAACAGTGTGTGCCGTTTAAGCACCAGTGTCATTTAATCAGCAGTGTCTGTGTCATTTCAGCATCAGTGTCATTTCAGCATCAGTGTAGATGTCATTTAAGCAGCAGTGTAGGTGGTGTCATTTAAGAAGCAGTGTAGGTGGTGTCATTTAAGCAGCAGTGTGGGTGGTGTCATTTAAGCAGCAGTGTGGGTGGTGTCATTTAAGCAGCAGTGTAGGTGGTGTCATTTAAGCAGCAGTGTCTGTGTCATTTCAGCAGCAGTGTCGGTGTCATTTCAGCATCAGTGTAAGTAATTAAAGCAGCAGTGTCGGTGTAATTTAAGCAGCAGTCCCGGTGTCATTTAAGCAGCATTGTCCGTGTCATTTATGCAGCAGTGTCATTTAAGCAGCAGTGTCAGTGCCATTTAAGCAGCAGTGTGATTGGGAGAGAGTTGAGCATCCTGACAGCTTGGTGGATTAAGCTGTCTTTCAGTCTGCTGGTCTTGGCCCTGAGGCTCCTCAGTCTCCTTCCTGATGGCAGCAGAGTGAAGATGCAGTTGGATGGGTGGGTGGGATCACCCAGAGGGCTTTGCGGGTGAGGCGGGTGCGGTAGATGTCCTGCAGGGAGAGACACCCACTGCTTCGTTTTCAGTGTCTTTTTCAGGTCCTATATTGCACAAAATTTACTCTTGTGAGCTTTAACCCATGTTAGACTGTTTTACCTCCTCAAAAACACCTGGAGTCGTGTTTGTTTCATTCTCATGTTTGAGGAACTCTTTATTATTCATCTGTAACATCTCCAAAGCTCCAAACGCTCTGTTCCACCTCGTGATGTCATCAAGTGGTAGTTTCCAAGTGAACAGTGAACTTTTACCTTTAGTCCAGTCGAGATCGGCGACTCAAGGACTGAAATGATCCAGTTGATTCTAGTGAAGGTGTGCGGAGTTTAAAAACACAGTGGAGCACTTCCTGTATCACCACATGATGACATCACAAGGTGGAACAGAGTGTTTTCAGTCTGAGAGAAGAACTTGACCTAAATCTGCAGTTTGTGTGTTAAGCAAGGGAATGAAACAAAGACAAATATATGAAACAAAGAAAAATAACCATATATTTTGCGTTTTTAAATTAAATCCTCATATTCTCCACCCTTTAATATGTCGACAAACCCGTTCAAATGTGATATTAAGAATAAAGCATCAACAAACCCACTTTAAATCCTCATTTTGTTCTTATTTTCAGAGGCAGCAGACGCTGACGCCCCTGCAGATACGGTACGTCTGCTTCATCCTTCATATTCCCTCATAGTCATAGTGCAGCCGATGTGACACTAACCCAAAGCACTGCTGTGTCTGAAGCTCTGTTACGTTACTTTAGCACAATCTGACCAGAAAAAGCTGCAAAAGATCCATCAAACTCCTAAACAGGATCATGAACCCTCGGCCTGATGCTCATCTAAGCTGCTGCTTCAGTTTGGGCTAGACTCCCTGCAGGCAGTTTGAAGCAGTGTCCACCAGCACTCTAGCCACAACTGAAGAAGCAGGTTGGATGAGCTGAGAAACGTACTCGACCAAATAAAGTTTTGTCCAGTTGACAAATTGAATTTCTCCTTTTGCCTTTGTGTCACCACGGTAACTGCTGAACATTCTGCCAATAGAGAGGCATGTAGAACCTCCCCCAACGTGGCGTCAATACTCACACGCAGCAATAATCCGTTTCAGGATGCATCAGAGGCTCCAGCACCAGACGCTCCAGTGGAAGAAATCATCATCCCAGAAAAGAGAGGACAGCAGATGGAGCTCCCTGCAGGTCAGTCTCCTCATTTTGGATTTCAAATGTTGGTATTAACTCAAATACTCTACCTGATCCTGAGGTGTTTATTTCGCTGTTTTATTTTCTTTTCTTAATGTGGAACGCGGCTCCAAAACCGCTATATCTGCTAGCCTCAGTGAGCTTCATGTGACTGGAGCTGAACGCTGTGGGCGACCCTCAGTCCACTTCTTTACGGAGAGCAGGGGCTTTCAGAGGTTGATCTCACAGACTTTTTGAGGGCCACAAACGAGGGTCTAAATAAACTGTGGAGGAGCAGCGGCTCTACTCCGAGCTCCCCACCCCATCTCATTTAACCGCTGGTGTTACCCAAAAATCATGACCAGAGGTGAGGATAGGACCAGAGATCTAAACCAGGACTGAATCAGGACTAGACCAGGACTAAACTAGGACTGAATCAGGACTAAACCAGGACTGAATCAGGACTAAACCAGGACTAAACCAGGACTGAATCAGGACTAGACCAGGACTAAAGTAGGACTAAACCAGGACTGAATCAGGACTAGACCTGGACTAGACCTGGACTAGACCTGGACTAGGCCAGGACTGAAACAGGACTAAACCAGGACTAAACTAGGACTGAATCAGGACTAGACCAGGACTAGACCTGGACTAGACCTGGACTAGGCCAGGACTGTAACAGGACTAAACCAGGACTAAACTAGGACTGAATCAGGACTAGACCAGGACTAAACTAGGACTAAACCAGGACTGAATCAGGACTGAACCAGGACTAAACCAGGACTAGACCAGGTCTAAACCAGGACTGAACCAGGACTGAACCAGGCCTAAACCAGGACTAAACCAGGACTGAACCAGGACTAAACCAGGCCTAGACCAGGAGTGAACGAAACCTAAACCAGGACTAGAGCAGGACTGAACCAGGCCTAGACCAGGACTAAACCAGGACTAAACAAGGACTGAACCAGGACTAAACCAGGACTGAACAAGGACTGAACCAGGACTAAACCAGGACTAGACCAAAACCAAAAAATCTTGAAGTCCCTTAGACTTCTTGCCTGTTCATTTAAGGTCACATTTTCCCTGACTCCAACAGGACATGGCGACTTTTGTGCAGCGTATTTCGATTTTGGCTTTAGTCGTATACGAAACCCTTTAAAGATCTTCTGTTCCTGCGCCTCCTGTAACCAGATCTGTTCTCACACCACTCCCTGTTTTATGAGGCGCTGGATAGAACACAGATGTGAAAAAAATCTCCAAACGCCTTTGTGTTCAAATGTTCAGATTCTGGTTCTGAGACTCCGATGACATCACCTTCGCTGTTGTTTTTAGAGAAGAAACTTTTCTGTTGGTGCTTCAGTGATCACGCTTAAAGGAGAATTAACATTTTTTACAATCTGAGCCTTATTTCGGTAATAAAACAAGTTGTTTTACTCACCCATAGCACTTTGGTGTCATTTGGAGCATTTCAGGAGATGTTTTAGTTTAGCGTTATCCGTAACGTGAGTTCTCGGGGCACATGTTTGCGGTCTCCAAATAACAAACTTTAGCACTTTTCAAATTACAGAAGCTCAGTATCTTAGTCTACACTTTCGTTTGAGTCAAAAGTGCCTCTAATCCAAGATTTATCCATAGTTTCAAGTAGATGAGGACAATGCACATGTGCGGAGTCACAGCTGATTTCGCTCTCAGCTCTCGGGACCCAAACATGAAACGCAAAGCTGTAAGACGTTTGGACCATCGTGTTTGCAGTACCCACTTCAGTCAGGACCATTTTTTACCAGCAAAGGAAAAGAAAGAAGGCCAGCGGATTCAGTGCACGATTCTGAGAAGTAATGCGAAACCGATGGCTGTTCTCTGCTGCTCCTAAAACTGTCTCCGCTTTATTCTTTCTGTATCCATTCTGTCTCCTCATCCGTATACTCCTCTTCAGTCCTCAGTCCTCCATAAGTCCTCTTCAGCCTCAAAGTCCCAATCTTCTGCCATGTGTCGCTCGCAACAGAAAAGTTATGAGCGTCTTCTTATCTACAAATCAGCTGTGACTCCGCACATGCGCACTGTCCTCCTCATCTACTCGAAACTATGGATAAATCTCGGATTACAGGCCACTTTTGACTCAAACAAAAGTGTAGACTAAGACATTGAGCTTCTGTAATTTGAAAAGTGCTAAAGTTTGTGTTATTTGGAGACCGCAAACATATGCCCCGAGAACTCACGTTACGGATATCGCTAAACTAAAACCTCTCCGGAAATGCTCCAAATAACACCAAAGTGCTATGGGTGAGTAAAACAACTTGTTTTATTACCAAAATAAGCCTCAGATTTTTAAGATGCGTGAAAAGTCCCTCAGTCGTCCAGGTAGAATCCATGATAAAAGGAGAAGTTCAATTTGTCAACTGGACAAAGTTTGTTTGGTTGAAAACGTTTCGCCGCTCATCCAAGAGTCTTCTTCAGTTCTGGTTCTAGTGCTGGTTAGAACCTGTTTATATAGAAGCCTCTCGGAGGAGCGGCGAAACGTTTTCGACCAAACAAACTTTGTCCAGTTGACAAATTGAACTTCTCCTTCTATCAAGGCTCAGATTGTAAAAAAAGGTTAATTCTCCTTTAAGATCTTTGTCCCAGGTCCAGCCTGAAGATCACTGTGGAGGAATTATCGACATAAAGGTCCTGGATTATGTATATTATACTTGTTGTAAGGCAACCTTGAGTGTCCAGAAAGACGCCTAATAAATAAAATGTATTATTATTATTATTATTATTATTATTATTATTATTATTATTATTATGAAAATCTGTTTCCTGTGAGGTTCATGTAAGTATGTTTCCTCCTCAAAAACAGACGTGGAGTTGTGTTTTGTTTCATTCACATGTTTCACACACAAACCTGCAGATTTAGCACCAGTTCTTCTCTCAAACTGAAAAAAACTCTGTTCCACCTTGTGATGTCATCATGTGGTGATACAGGAAGTGCTCCACTGTGTTTTTAAACTCCACACACCTTCACTAGAATCATTTGGATCATTTCAGTCCTGGAGTCGCTGATCTCGACTAAACTAAAGTCTGAATAGTCCTGCTTTAGTCCTGGTTTTATACCTGCTTTAGTCCTAGTTTAGACCAGGTTTAGTCCTAGTTTAGCCCTAGTTTAGCCCTAGTTTAGTCCTAGTTTAGACCAGGTTTAGTTCTAGTTTAGTCCTGGTTTTGGATCATTTCAGTCCAGGAATTACCCATTTCTACTGAACTAAAGGTAAAAGGAGCTGTTCACTTGTAAATCAAACAATTTTGGTTGTTTAAGTGAACAGCTCCTTTACACTTGATGACATCACAAGGTGGAACAGAGCGTTTTGAGCTTTGGAAATGTAGACAAACTAATAATAAAGAGTTCCTCAAACATCCATCCATGTTCTTCCTCTTATCCGGGGTCGGGTCGCCGGGGGCAACAGTCTAATCAGGGACTCCCAGACTTCCTTCACCCCGGACACTTCCTCCAGCTCCTCCGGGAGGACCCCAAGGCGTTCCCAGGCCAGCCGGGAGACATAGTCCCTCCAGCGGGTCCTGGGTCTTCCCCGGGGTCTCTTCTCGGTGGGACGTGCCCGGAACACCTCCTGAGGGAGGCATCCGGAACAGACACCCGAGCCACCTCAGCTGCTCCTCTCCACGTGGAGGAGCGGCGGCTCTACTCTGAGCTCCGTGCAACGTGACTGGCCTTGTTGTATCTGTTGTCAAGAGGGCTTCTCAAACATGTGAAACAAACACAACTCCAGGTCTTGTTTTTGAGGAGGAACAACATTAGAACATGACTTGAACCTCACAAGAGTCATTTTTGTGTAATCTAGGGCTTTTAAGCTAATTCTGACCAATGAAGTTCTAAGAAAAAGTGACAAAAGTGAAACGTGACCTTTGTGTATTTCCTGTTGGCGTTCACCAGTGGGACATGATCATCTGGGCTCACAGGAGGCAGCAGGACAAAGAAACTCAAAACGCATGTTTTTGATCAAACATTATTGAATTGCAAAAGCTCGACTTGGCGTCACACAGGGCGGCGGCACGGTGGCACAATGGTTAGTCATCCAGCCCCGCCTTGGGTTCGATTCCCAAACCACGTGAGGCCTTTCTGTTTCCAGTTTGCATGTTCTCTACGCTCCAGCGGTGTCCTACAGGCTGTCCAAAGATACTCCAAATATCAACAACACAAAACCGACTCCTGTGAGCGTCAAGTCACGTTCTGATGATGTTCCTCCTCAAACACCTGGAGTCTCATGTTTGAGGAACTCTTTATTATTCGTCTGTAACATCTCCAAAGCTCCAAACGCTCTGTTCCACCTCGTGATGTCATCAAGTGGTAGTTTCCAAGTGAACAGTGAACTTTTACCTTTAGTTCAGTCGATCGGCGACTCAAGGACTGAAATGATCCAAAACCAGGACTAAACCTGGTCTAAACTAGGACTAAACCAGGTCTAAACTAGGACTAAACTTGGTTTAAACTAGGACTATACTAGAACTAAACTAGGAACTAAGACTAAACCAGGTATAAACTAGGACTAAACCAGGTCTAAACTAGGACTAAACTTGGTTTAAACTAGAGCTAAACTAGAACTAATCTAGAAATAAACTGGGACTAAACCAGGTCTAAACTAGGACTAAACCTGGTCTAAACTAGGACTGAACCTGCTTTAAACTAGAACTAAACTAGAAATAAACTAGGACTAAACCAGGACTAAACCAGGTTTAAACCAGGACTAAACTAGGACTAAACCAGGTCTAAACTAGGACTAAACCTGCTTTAAACTAGAACTAAACTAGAAATAAACTAGAAATAAACTAGGACTAAACCAGGACTAAACCAGGTTTAAACCAGGACTAAACCAGGACTAAACTAGGACTAAACTTGGTCTAAACTAGGACTAAATTGGGACTAAACCTGGTCTAAACCAAGACTATACTAGAACTAAACCAGGACTATTCAGACTTGAGTTCAGTCGAGATCAGTGACTCCAGGACTGAAATGATCCAAATGATTCTAGTGAAGGTGTGTGGAGTTTAAAAACACAGTGGAGCACTTCCTGTATCACCACATGATGACGTCACAAGGTGGAACAGAGTGTTTTTTTCTCCATTCTAGAGAAGAACTTGTGTTGAATCTGCAGGTTTGTGGGTTAAAAGAAACAAAACACAAGTCCGGGTGTCTGAGCTTGAACTGAGCCGTACTCGGGAATATTCTCGGCGAAGCAAAAACATCTCCATGGAGACGTTATTGGAGACATGGCGTTCCCTCAACTAAAAAAGTTCCATAGTGCAGCTTTTCTACAGTTCGCCCCAGTGGTTTGTTTAGTCAGCTTTTACAGCAGCTACAGCCGGAGGGATTTTCCCAAACTCGAGAAGTAACTTAAACTGTTGGAGGAGATACTTTGCAGCTGATGTCAACAATATTCTCTGCGGGTGCAAAGCTAACAGGAGGCTCTGCTCTGTTTACAAGTTTGTTACTCAAATTAACTTCAATCTGACCGGAAAGAACAGACTTTGTACAAAATGAGCTCCCCCATTGTAGTTCCATCTGTGAATCCCTCTGAAATAACATTACCGTTACCAAAAGTTTTTCAATCTCACCTTTTTATTGTTAAAACTCAAACTCCGAAACAGGATCACGAATGCTCGGACCAGGCCTGGACAGGGACAAAAAAACGGCCCTGGCATTTTTGTCTTAGACCGGCCCCTCATAATTAGCGGAGCACAGCGGACTATTTTACTATTGTTACGTCTTGGCCGAGGGGAAACCAGGGCGCAACATTTAAAGGAAAAATCTCCAAAACCACCAGAAAACTCATAGTAACTACACATTCAGCGGTTTATTTAAAATGCATCTTGCACCTTTTTGTCGAAAGGTGAGCGATTTTCCTGCCTGTCCATCACCTAAAAGTCCCGGTATTATCCTCACATTACTACTGCTGACCTGCTGTGCCTGTGCCACACTTCCCTGGTTACTCTGTCGGGTTCCCTCGGGTCCAGGTTTAGTACAGGTTTGGTCCAGGTTTAGTACAAGACTAGTCCAGATTTAGTCCAAGTTTAGACTAGGTTTAGTTCAGGTTTAGGCCAGGTTTAGACCAGGTTTAGTCTAGGGTTAGACCAAGTTTAGTCCAGGTTAATCCAGATTTAGTCCAAGTTTAGTTCAGGTTTAGACCAGGTTTAGACCAGGTTTAGACCAGGTTTAGACCAGGTTTAGACCAGGTTTAGACCAGGTTTTAGACCAGGTTTTAGACCAGGTTTTAGACCAGGTTTTAGACCAGGTTTAGTCCAGGTTTAGACCAGGTTTAGACCAGGTTTAGACCAGGTTTAGACCAGGTTTAGACCAGGTTCAGTCCAGGTTCAGTCCAGGTTCAGTCCAGGTTCAGTCCAGGTTCAGTCCAGGTTCAGACCAGGTTCAGACCAGGTTCAGACCAGGTTCAGACCAGGTTTAGACCAGGTTTAGACCAGGTTCCCTGTCCACCTTCAGTCTGGGCTGCAGAGGACATGGAGGCTCCAGCCCCTCCAGAGAATATGTCTGTTATTTTAGAACATTTCGCAGCGTCTATAGTGAGATTTTTTAATCTTTTCGCCCGTAACTTCTCCACACCCCCTTTCTGCCGCTTCTCCATGTTTCCACCTCAACACTGAAACTGTCGGGGATCAGTGCAGAGAGAGGGGCGGGACCGCTCTCGTAAGCTTCTATATCCTGATTGGTTTAGTCCACTGTCTGTATTGAAGATGGACCAATGGGACGCCTCCTCTAAACTGTGGGCCGGTCTCTAAGTAAAAAAACAACAGCATCGGCCCCGAGGACTGTCGGCCCACCGGGAAAATGCCCGGTATGCCCGATTACCAATCCAGGACTGGCTCGGACTGATCACAGGCTCCAGAAAACGTGCTCTTGTATTTGTTTAGTTTTCAGACGATCTTGAAACTTTTTCGTCAGTGTTTGCTCATGTGTGGGTTGCGTAAACGTGGAAATCGCTAAACATTCCCACACAGACCTCTCTGTAGAACCCCCCGGCGTGACGTCACTGCAGACTCTCAATAACGCGTCCCTTTTCCATGTGTGTACGACTCTCCGTGGTGTTGTAAACGTCCTGTTTGGGTTGATGGATGAAATGGAATATTTACTGTCCCGTTGCAGAGTTCTCAGTTTTCACCGTGTCCCTGAGTCCAGACGCTGACTCACTCGGCTCTTATCAGACGCTCGGGTTTTCAAATAAATCCAGGACCAGTGAAAAGTTTGGACACACCCTCCCATTCAGGGCTTTTCTCTTCATGATACAAGATCTACAGCCACATTTACAGAGTGTTTTTCCACCTTCAAGACTCAAAGTGCAAAACTCAAACCAGCTTATTCCAAGGTTAGAATAGTTTTGGATTTTTCGTTATAGTTTAGTTTTAGTTCGTTTTTAGAGTGGCTCTGGTTGGTGATGGACAAGTCCAGGTTTGGTTCAGGTTTGGTCCAGGTTTGGTCCAGGTTTTGTAGTTGTAGTCAGACTAATAAAAAAGAGTTCCTCAAACATCCATCTATCCATGTTCTTCCTCTTATCTGGGGCCGGTCGCCGGGGCAACAGTCTAAGCAGGGACTCCCAGACTTCCTTCACCCCGGACACTTCCTCCAGCTCCTCCGGGGGGACCCCAAGGCATTCCCAGGCCAGCTGGGAGACATAGTCCCTCCAGCGTGTCCTGGGTCTTCCCCAGGGCCTCCTTCCGGTGGGACATGCCCGAAACACCTTGTGAGGGAGGCGTCCGGAACAGATGCTCGAGCCACCTCAGCTCTACTCCGACCAGAGCAGGGCTAAACTAGGACTAAACCAGGTCTAAACTGGGACTAAACCAGGTCTAAACTGGGATTAAACCAGGTCTAAACTGGGACTAAACCAGGTCTAAACTGGGATTAAACCAGGTCTAAACCAGGTCTAAACTGGGACTAAACCAGAACTGAACGAGGACAAAATGAGGACTAAACCAGGTCTAAACTGGGACTAAACCAGGTCTAAACTGGGACTAAACCAGGACTGAACCAGGACTAAACCAGGTCTACTCCTCACCCGATCTCTAAGGGAACGTCCACCCACTCTGTGGAGAAAACTCAAATCGAGAGCTTTGCCTTTCGGCTCAGCTCCCTCTTCACCACAACGGTCCGGTACAGCGACCGCATCACTGCCGACACTGCACCAGGTGGATCACCTGTCAATCTCACGCTCCATCCTCCCCTCACTCGAGAACAAGACCCCGACATACTTGAACTCCTCCACCTGAGGCTATAAACCCTCGGTCTTTTCTCAATGAGCTGCTGATGTCCCTGAAATGGTTTTTAATGCCTTCATTGATTTATCTAGAGTAAATCATGGAAATAATCGTGCACATGGTGATGGCAGTCATGTGAGTCACACCCTCAGAGTTAAACGACTCTGAGGGCGTCTCCTTCTCTATTCACCCACCCGGATACACAAACGATACACTAACGATCGTTGTCTCGTGTTTCTGATACTCTGATCCTATAAACTCATCACTGTCCTCTGTTTTGTCGCCCACAGATGAGAAGCCAAAGCCCGCAGCTGTGGCCGAAGGTACGTGTCTGGAACATTATTGATTTGATTTTTTTTTTTTTTTTGGATTATAACTGTGTGCTTCTGTGTGAACCGGACTTTACATCTGGAGCTTTAGCGACTGGTAGTGTAGGCAGAGCTGCAAACCTATGTGTTGTTTTAATTTAATATTTTTAATTTGATTGAAATTATTGGTTCATTAATACTTTTTAAGATTATCATGATCAGTACTATTTATTTAATTTTTTAAAATTTACATTTACTTTTTTTCAATCTACCCTTACATTGATTTTACTTTTATGTTTGGGGAAAAAACAAACAAAAAAACTATGCACCAGACCAGGACAAGACCAAGACAAGACCGCACGTTATATTTAAACGAGCGGGCGATTTAGTAAACTGAGAGTGCGCTTCACTTGCACGAACGCGCGACTTAAAGGTCCCATGGCATGAAATTTTCACTTTCTGAGGTTTTTGAACGTTAATGTGAGCTCCCCTACCCTGTTTAGGCCCCCCCTATGGTTAAAAGTTGTGAAATGTCTAAACTGAGCATTTGCGATCCTTTTCTGCGTTACAAAAAATCGGAGCTCAAACGGGCGAGTTTGAACAAGGCACCTTATTGACGTCAGATCGAAAAAAAGAAATGCAAATGCAGTTCCACCCCCGTCTGTCTGTACTCAGCGTCTCTGTAAATCACGCCCAGAGAGTTTGGACTGCGAATGCGCTAGGCAATGCGAAATGCGTTTTTTTATTTGCCTGGAGGCACGTCCGAGTGTTTCTAGGCTCGGAAGTCCTTTATCTGAGCCTCTGGACCTTTGAACAGCAGTGGTTTGATTTTATTTTATGTGGAAATGTGTTTATTTTTCAATGGAACGCTTCAAATCTCTCCCCCCGTGCAAAAACAAGGAAATGGATCAGCTGTGGGCTGACAGCGGAGACCGGAGCGTTTGGCCACGCCCCCACCCTCAGCTTTTTTCTCCTCATTTGCATTCAAGCAACAACACCCAGAATAAAGAGTTTGAGAGAGATATTTATGACTCTTTCTCATCTTATCTCTGTTTCTCATGCACTGAGTGTTGATTTTGAAGAAGGATTCATTTACAGTATTAGGGAACCATTAAGGAGCCATATAAAAGCATCAAGAAGTACCATGTCATGGGATCTTTAGTAAAAGGAGGGGACGCTTTCTTGCCACGCCTCAAAAAAGCTTTTTTCCTGAGCCCTCCCGGGTTCCGCACGGTCTGACGTCGTAAAGTGTTTTATATTTATCCTCCGCGGCTGTAAACTTTCCCTAGTCCGTCACGAGTCATTGGCGCGATCATTGTGGTTTTAAAGAACGTATTTCGAAAGGGCATTGGAAGTTTGTTTTGACACCTCGTGCTTATTTCCTGATAAAACCTGGAGACGCTCTGACGCTGATAAATTCGAACTCCAACCAAATTCGAGCATCCCTGGTGTAGACTGTCTCACCGGTTCAAATTGCCTGTATTTTCTGTGTATTTTCTGTGTATTTTGTGTATATTTTGCCGTTGTTACTGTATGTTTCTGCTTCGGTGTAAAGTTGGTAACTTTACGTCGAAAAACAGAAGTAGTTCATTTAAAAACATTTGCAGTGGTCCAAATTTCGTTCTTGCTAAACGTGTGCATTCACAGCGTCTGTTCACAACCTGCAGAGGCCTTAAATTAGGCTATAACAAAAACAAGCATACTAACAGTACACATCCTGAATATCAGACGATTAAAGGCTTCACAATCAGACGCAGACCGCACACAGCCCACATTTTTCTGCTGCTTAAATATGATCGCTTTTAACGTTGTGAATTATAGAAGGCTGCAAACGTGGAATCATAAACTCTGGATTTTTTTCAGTTCTAAGACAAAAATGTCCCTCTGAAGGAAAAATGTCTGTCCTGGATTCTTTTCTGTAAATACTAAAGGTGATTTACTCGGGTGAGTGTAATGTTAAATCAACAGAGCGAGTCCGTAATACAGAGAATTATATAAACACTTTGGATTTCTTATCGCACACGCCCTTCGAGATAACGGCAGAAAATATTGCATTTGTTAAGAGTTCGGTTAATGGCTCCCAAAGCTCACGACATTAATCTTGTGTCTTATTGCCGTGTGGTGGGATCCATAAGTCTGGACCTGTGGTGGGATTCCATAACACACAAACACATGAAAACACACGACAAAACATGACACAACGCATGACAAAACGCACGACAAAACACACCACAAAACATGACAACACACGACAAAACGCACGACAAAAGACAAGACGAGACAAAACATGACAACACACGACAAAACGCCCGAAAAACACACGACAAAACATGAAAACACATGACAAAACATGAAAACACATGACAAAACATGACAACACATGACAAAACATGAAAACACACGACAAAACATGACAACACACGCCAAAACATGACAACACACGCCAAACGCACGATAAAACACACGACAAAACATGACAAAACGCACGACAAAACATGACAAAACGCACGACAAAACATGACAAAACGCACAACAAAAC
This sequence comes from Paratrypauchen microcephalus, assembly GCA_036785185.1. Lineage (NCBI taxonomy): Eukaryota > Metazoa > Chordata > Actinopteri > Gobiiformes > Gobiidae > Paratrypauchen > Paratrypauchen microcephalus. The sequence continues at coordinate 3,055,689 of JAVJIX010000101.1, forward strand.
ATGACAAAACGCACGACAAAACATGACAAGACACGACAAAACATGACAAAACGCACGACAAAACAAGACAAAATGCACGACAAAATACAAGACAAAACGCACGACAAGACAAAATGCACGACAAAATACAAGACAAAACGCACGACAAAATACAAGACAAAACGCACGACAAAACACGAAAACGCAACAAAACACGAAAACGCAACAAAACACGAAAACGCAACAAAACACGAAAACGCAACAAAACACGAAAACGCAACAAAACAGGAAAACGCAACAAAACACGAAAACGCAACAAAACACAAGAAAACACAAAACACACGACAAAACGCAACAAAACACGAAAACACAACAAAAAACACGACAAAACGCACGACAAAATACAAGACAAAACGCACGACAAAATACAAGACAAAACGCACGACAAAACGCACGACAAAATACACGACAAAATACACGACAAAACACATGACAAAACACACGACAAGAAAACACACGACAAAACACACGAAAACGCGACAAAACACACGAAAACGCGACCAAATACACGACAAAACATGACAAAACACACGGCAAAAACACACGACAAAACACACAACAAAACACATGACAAAACACAACAAAACACGGAAAAACACACGACAAAACACATATTTTTTTCTTGAGTTTTCAGACACTGGCAGTGTTTGCTAATGTGCGCGTTGTGTCGCCATGGTAACTACAGAAACTATATAACTCCGCTATAGAAACGCACGTAGAACACCCCCAGTGCGACGTCTCAGTTGAAACCTGCACGGTCTGGTTCCCAGGCTGAGCGCCGGTGAGGGCAGAGGAGCGAGGCTGGGGCAGATGGCGGTGAGGGCCCGGGGGCAGTAAACAGCAGTGAAAGCATTCCTCGTACATCATCTTTAAAGTGACAGTTTTAACAGCGCCGCTCAGGAGCCACACTACGGCATTGTTTCACCGCTGTGATCTCAGGTATGTGCGGCGTTTCAGAAATGTATAGGCGATAAAAAGTAAAACGCAAACTTCTGTGTGGATTTTAAACAAGAAACCCATAGAGACATCGCACTGGGGGGTGCTCTGCGTGAGCTTCTATAGAGCGTTTTCACGAAACCGAAAAACAGGACGATTACCCGGATGTGCGGCCATCTTGGTAGGATTATGCGCTCAAAATGACATGTGTTTAGAAAGCAACCGTGCAGAAAAAATCTAAATTTCGCGATAAACCTCCCACATCGGAATCCAAAAGTTCTAATACAGTTGACCAGCTGTATAGGGATAAGTTGGACGCCAAAGAAAGGGATCGTTATATGAAAAAACTCGAATGAATTGGGCAAGAAGATCCATATGAGATGGATTTAAGTTTGTTCAGTGACAGTGGCGATTTGTCGATTCTGCTGCTGTAAGTGATCCCGATATTTTCAACGACCTGGTCTTCTCCCCAAGCCCTGATACAGCACAAGACCTTCAGAGATCTAAAGGTCTGGAGGAAAAACCAGTTTGTTTGAGCATAAAGTGCAGAAAATTGGAGACAAGCGTATTGTGATGGCAAAGGTTGTGTAACGGCTGCGGAATTCCTCGTCAGGCCGTATACGAAATACAGGACACAGTGTGGAGTCAGTCAACTTTACTCCTGTACAGACATATAAATACTCTATTAATATGTCGTAACACGTTATCTGGCACTGGCTCCCTGCAAGAACGAAAACATACTGTGAAATGGCTGCTTATTTTTGTAAAATATGTTCTTTTTAACCCAGCCACAACTTACCCTCTGCAGTCTTCCATGTGCTACTGAGAGGGGAAGTTGAACCACTAAAATAAAACGCGTGGGAGCACAGCGCACTTCCGGTTTTCAAAATAAAATGTCAAAATTCACATAAACTACAGGGGGTCCTCGGGTTACGACGGTCTCGACTTACGACGTTTCGAGATTACGAACGCGCCCCCATTAAAAAAAATTAATAATATTACGCGTCATTCCGTCTTACGCAGTTTAGCGTGGTAAGCGACGTAAACAAATGCGAACGGCGCACGGCAGAAGAATACGCTTTGTTGTGGTTGTAGGGAGAAGAAGACGGCCTCGTGTGCGTGCCCAATGTGGGCGGAAGTACCTGATGTGGGCTCTGATCTGCTCCTATGAAAGCGACAGTGATAACCAAGCAGCGTAGTGGTCTAATTATTGAGATGGAAAGGTTATTGGTGCTTTGGTTGGAAGATCAAAGTCAAAATCCGACTTGCGACGGAATTCGGGTTACGACGCGTCTTAAGAACGGATCAACGTCGAACCCGAGGACCCCCTGTATATTTAAACATAAAATACAAAATACAGGAAATAGTACTATGTGCATTTTTAACTCCGTTACATTGGCATACTTGTATTACATGTGGAACGTGTTTACACATGTACGAGTATTTTGCTTTTTATTATTCACGTTTTGCAAAGATGTTTTCTAATGATTATCTGGACAGGTCTGAGCTGTGGTGTGTGTGTTTCTAATGATTATGTTGCGGTGTCATTAGCGGATCTGGACAGGTCTGAGCTCGTGCTGACGTGAGTTTACACGGAGCAGATTTGTGTGTTTGCTTTGGGATTACTTTGAAGACGGGCCAAACACACACACACACACACACACAGCACCTTTAACTTCCTCTATCAGACCTGTGTGTGTGTGTGTGTACCTGCTTTTTATTATCTTAAAGGAAAAGTAACGCTTTTTACAATTTGAGCCTTATTTCGGTAATAAAACAAGTTGTTTTACTCACCCATAGCACTTTGGTGTCATATGGAGGATTTCCGGAGATGTTTTAGATTAGCGTTAGGCTAACGCCGTTAGCCTAGCGCGACTTATAGCCATAGCTCGGGGCATTCCCCGAGCATGTAATATGCCCCGTGCGGGCTCCAAATAACACAAACTTTAGCACTTTTCAAATCATAGAAGCTCGATGTCTTTAGTCTACGATTTCGTTTGAATCAAAAGTGGCCTGTAATCCGAGATTTATCCATAGTTTACAGCTTTGCGTTCCATGTTTGGGTCCCGGGAGCTGAGAGCACACTCCGTGCATGCGCACTGGCGTCCTCATCTACTCGAAACTATGGCTAAATCTCAGATTACAGGCCACTTTTGACCAAACGAAATTGTAGACTAAGACATCAAGCTTCTATGAATTGAAAAGTGCTAAAGTTTGTGTTATTTGGAGCCCGCACGGGGCATATTACATGCTCGGGGAATGCCCTGAGCTATGGCTATAAGTCGCACTAGGCTGACGCCGTTAGCCTAACGCTAATCTAAAACATCTCCGGAAATCCTCCATATGACACCAAAGTGCTATGGGTGAGTAAAACAACTTGTTTTATTACCGAAATAAGGCTCAAATTGTAAAAAACGTTACTTTTCCTTTAAAAACGTGAAAAATTGAACTAGTTGATTTTAAACTCTTTGCAGTGGTCCAGTATTCTTTGCTCTGTTGTTTTGTTGGTGAAAGTGTTTCCTCTGGAAGGTCTTCTGCCACACTCGCTGCCACAGATGGTGTTTAAAAAAAATAAATTAAAAAAAAGCACCTCAAATGTCCATATCTAATGACGTCATCGAGTGGTAGGAGTGGGTTTAAACGTGTGAATGAAACAAAACACAACTCCAGGTGTGTTTGTGAAGACGAAACACTAGAACAGGTCACAAAACGGTGTAAGTTTAGGGTTAGAATCGTCGCGCTGCAGGCAGACCCTCCTCCAGTGTCGAGGTACAAGAAATCTCCTGTATCTCACTCAGAAATGTAAATAGCCGTACTTGACATTTGCCCGCTCCAGTGCGGTGATGATGATAAAGGACTTCGTGTTCAGACCTGTACCCAAACGTCGAATCTTTCAACTGGATTTTTGTCAATCTGTTGAAAATCAGTTGCAACGCAATTTAATCCCCAAGAAAAAACGTGTACTGATAAACTGATAAATCTTAAATAAGATCTTAAAAGACCTTATTTTAAAAAAAATCTTAAATAAGGACTTTTAAAGGTCCCATGACATGGTACTTCTTGATGCTTTTATATGGCGCCTTAATGGTTCCCTAATACTGTAAATTAATCCTCACATTCACGCTCACATTAACGTTCAAAAACCTCATGGGACCTTTAAGATTTGAAAAGATCTTAAATAAGGATATTTTAGTTCAGATTTTATTTATTTAAGATTTAAGATTAAGATCTTAAAATGTAAGACCTTATTTAAGACCTGATTTAAGATTTATCGGTTAATTTAAGACCTTATTTAAGATTTAAGACCTTATTTAAGACATTATTTAAGATTTAAGACCTTATTTAAGATTTATCGGTTAATTTAAGACCTTGTTTAAGATTTAAGACCTTATTTAAGACCTGATTTAAGATTTATCGGTTAATTTAAGACCTTATTTAAGATTTAAGACCTTATTTAAAGGGATATGCCACCCCCAGGTCAAACTTGGGCATCTCCCCACAGTCCAGAGACTAAAATACGCTGCATAACAGGGGAACTCCCAACGTGGTGCGTAACAGGGATTCCCCTGTCAGCGTGGTGTGTGCTTCGGCTATGTTTTTCCGCACTGTAAAATAGTTCTCACCCAAAATGACCAAGTCAAGCTCTCCGTGTTGATTTGCAATTTATTTGCACTCGATATGAATGCGCACTACACATAAAGTAATTGGGAAAAGCATCGAGCAAATTAATTCCTTTTGGCCGAAATCTTTCTCTGGCGACGTTAGACTCCAGTCTAACGCGGAGGAGCTGCAGATACCGCGGCGGTCAGTGGCGACAGACTCGGACAATGGCTGGGTGAGCAGGAAAACGCTTTCCACCACTTATTTTAGTCTCTGGACTGTGGGGAGATGCCCAAGTTTGACCTGGGGGTGGCATATCCCTTTAAAGGTCCCATGACATGGTACTTCTTGATGCTTTTATATGGCTCCTTAATGGTTCCCTAATACTGTAAATGAATCCTTCTTCAAAATCAAGACTCAGTGCATGAGAAAGAGAGATAAGAAAAGAAAGAGTCATACATCTCTCTCTGGAACAGTCCATTCTGGGCGTTGTTGCTTGAATGCAAATGAGGAGGACAGCGATAGGCCAGAGTAGCGGGTGGGGGTGTGGCCAAACTCTCCACTCTTTCCTCTTTAGCGGTGCGATGGTGCGCTGGCCCCACTTCCGCGTTTTTGCGCGGAGGAAGATATGAGAAGCGTTCCATTGAAAAATAAACACATTTCCACAGAAAATAAAATTAAACCACTGCTGTTTCAGAGGTCCAGAGGGTCGGGTAAAGGACTTCCGAGCCTAGAAACACTCGCACGTGCCTCGAGGCAAATAAAAAAACGCATTTTGCATTGCGTAGCTCGTCCGCAGTCCAAACTCTCTGGGCGTGATTTACAGAGACGGTGGGTAGACATCCAGACGGGGGGTGGAGCTGCATTTTTCGATCTGACGTCAATTAGTTGCCTTGTTCAGAATCGCCCGTTTGAGCTGTGTTTTTTTCTAACGCAGAAAAGGATCACAAATGCTCAGTTTAGACATTTCGCAACTTTTAGCCATGGGGGGGGCCTAAACAGGGTAGGGGAGCTCACATTAACGTTCAAAAACCTCAGAAAGTGAAAATTTCATGCCATGGGACCTTTAAGACATTATTTAAGATTTATCGGTTAATTTAAGACTTAATTTAAGAATTATGACCTTATTTAAGACATTATTCAAGAGTTATCAGTTAATTTAAGACCTTATTTAAGATTTAAGACCTTTAATTTGTTTCAGTTTTGTTTAACTTGTAAATCATAGTGAATTTCACCCAAAACATACACCAGTCTCAGAAGTATTTACTGTTGAAAGTGTTATTTACTGCAGTAGAAGTATCCTGTACGGGCTAAGGTAAATGGCAGTAAATTTCCCATAATAATGAAGTAGTTCGTGTCTTGACTTGTGCCCCTCCTCCTTAAACCGCCTCCTAACTGCTCTCCTTTGTTCTTTCAGATCCGTCGCTACCAAAAAAAGGTAAGCCCCGTTTTGTGTGTTTTTGTGTGTGCGTGTGAAGCGGTACTTTTCCCCTTTAGTTCAGCAGACAGCCGCAATTCCAGGGCGGAAATTATCCAGTTGGATCCTAGTGAAGGGGTGTGGAGTTTAAAAACGCACTGGAGCACTTTCATGACAGCACAAGGTGGAAGCTGAGTGTTTTCTGTGTCTAAATGTGCGGCTTTGTGTGTTTTAAACGTGTGTGAATGAACCAAAACACGTCTCCAGGTGCGTTTGTGACGAGGAAACACAGATCAGAAATAATTAGGGACGCACCGATGTGAAAATTTTAGATACCGATATCCGATATTACTGTTGCTGTTATCGGCCGATACCGATATTGGCCGATGACGATATTTATTTATTTTTAATTCCGAGATAACATTTTATACAGACTGAAAATCATGCAAAATGAATTTTTTAATGTCTTCTTTTATTTTCAGAACGTGTTTTGACTCCTGATTTTTTTATTTTCAATTTTTTTTTTATAGTGTAACATTGTGATCTGCTTCCTGATTGGCTAAGAGACCTTTGCCAATTGATGTTATAGATGGAGGACACGGGGAGGGGGCCAGACTGGAACTAGACCAGGTCTAAAGCAGGTCTAAACCTGGACTGGACCTGGACTAAACCAGGACTAGATCAGGTCTAAACCAGGATTAAAGGGATATGCCACCCCCAGGTCAAACTTGGGCATCTCCCCACAGTCCAGAGGCTAAAATAAGTGGTGGAAAGCTTTTCCTGGTCACCCAGCCATTGTCCGAGTCTGTCAGCACTGACCACTGCGTAACAGGAAAACTCCCTTCCTGGTGCGTAACTGGGATTCCCCTGTCCGCGTGGTGCGTGCTTCGGCTTTATTTTTCCGCACTGAAAAATAGTTCCCACCCAAAATGACCAAGTCAAGCTCTCTGTGTTGATTTGTACATTTATTTGCACTCGATATGAATGCGCACTACACAGAAAGTAATTGGGAAACGCATCGAGCAAATTAATTCCTTTTGGCCGAAATCTTTCTCTGGCTACGTTAGACTCCAGTCTAAGGCGGAGTAGCAGCAGATACCGCGGCGGTCAGTGGTGACAGACTCGGACAATGGCTGGGTGAGCAGGAAAACGCTTTCCACCACTTATTTTAGTCTCTGGACTGTGGGGAGATGCCCAAGTTTGACCTGGGGGTGGCATATCCCTTTAAACCACCACATGCGGCCCTTTGTCTTGCCCCCCCCCCCCCCACACACACACACACACACACACACACTTCACTATTAGTACATTTTGTTGAAAATCTACGAAAGTTTGAGTGTTTAAACGAGAGAGAAATGTGAGAAAACGTTAATTCGAGGGATTACTGTACTGACAAATATCGGGCGTTAATATCGGCCCACTTTTACACATCGGGCCGATACCGATATGTTGGAAATTTTTTTATTTTTTATTTTTTGCAATATCGGCCGATACCGATGTTAATGCCGATATATCGTGCGTCCCTAGAAATAATGTCATCTCATCGTACTCTCAGTATGTGGCTGGTGGGGACAGGAAGGGCATCTGGTCTAAAAAAAAAAAAGAGTTTTGTGTGTTTAGTTGTTTGACACGTGGAATTGCCTGCAGCGCTGTGTTCCTCGTGTTCCTCGTTTACCAAATTCATTCAGGTTTTCAGTAGGCCTCGGTATTAAGAAGTTGCCGATGCCATAAATACCTCGATACTTCGGCCACTTTACAATACAGTGTGCTTCCATTCAATACCATATACTTCAAATTGATTCGATACGGTTTAATCAAATTAGTAGTAGTATCTGCAGTAGTATCTGCAGTAGTAGTAGTATCTGCAGTAGTAGTATTTGTAGCCTACTTGTAGTACTTGTAATCATGTGTACCACACATGAAACACATGCACATACATATGATGTACACATAATGGTGGCAGTAGTAGTAGTAGTATCTGTAGTAGTACATGTACTTGCACATGAAACACGTGCTCGTACACATGACACACACAATGGTAGTAGTAGTATCTGTAGTAGTAGTAGTATCTGCAGTAGTATCTGTAGTAGTAGTAGTATCTGCAGTAGTATCTGCTGTAGTAGTAGTATCTGCAGTAGTAGTAGTATCTGCAGTAGTAGTAGTATCTGCAGTAGTAGTAGCAGTAGTAGTAGCAGTAGTAGTAGTATTTGTAGCCTACTTGTAGTACTTGTAATCCCGTGTACCACACATGAAACACATGCACATACACATTATGTACACATGATGGTGGTAGTAGTAGTAGTAGTATCTGTAGTAGTACATGTACTTGCACATGAAACACGTGCTCGTGCACACGACACACATGATAGTAGCAGTAGTAGCGGTAGTATCTGCAGTAGTAGTAGTAGTATCTGCAGTAGTAGTAGTAGCTGCAGTAGTAGTAGTAGTAGTAGTAGCTGCAGTAGTAGTAGTAGTATCTGCAGTAGTAGTAGTAGTATCTGCAGTAGTAGTAGTAGTAGTAGTAGTATCTGCAGTAGTAGTAGTAGTAGCTGCAGTAGTAGTAGTAGTATCTGCAGTAGTAGTAGTATCTGCAGTAGTAGTAGTAGTACATGTACTTGCACATGAAACACGTAGTAGTAGTGGCAGTAGTAGCAGTAGTATCTGCAGTAGTAGTAGTAGTAGCAGTAGTATCTGCAGTAGTATCTGCAGTAGTATCTGCAGTAGTAGTAGTAGTATCTGCAGTAGTAGTAGTATCTGCAGTAGTAGTAGTAGTAGTAGCTGCAGTAGTAGTAGTATCTGCAGTAGTAGTAGTAGTAGTAGTAGCTGCAGTAGTAGTAGTATCTGCAGTAGTAGTAGTAGTAGTACATGTACTTGCACATGAAACACGTGCTCGTACACATGACACACATGATGGTGGTAGTAGTAGTAGCAGTAGTATCTGCAGTAGTATCTGCAGTAGTAGTAGTAGTAGCACATGAAACACGTGCTCGTACACATGACACACATGAGGATCTGTCCCCTGATAAGAACAGAACATCTGACAGTCACAGGTTTGTACAAGAACATCGTGTTTACACAAAAGTACATGGAACACATATTTGTAGTAGTAGTAGTTGTAGTAGTAGTAGTAGGTTTAGTGGTGACAGATTGGTGTCTGACAGATGAGAACATGTGACAAAAGCTTCACGATGAACACACGATGTTCATGTCCAAACCTGCGGAGAGAAGCTCGGGAAACATGAACATGAAACATCACACGAGAGCTTTAATCACGGACTGTTCACATTTACACACACACACGAGCCGCCGCCTTCTGAATCAGAAGTTCTCGAGCGGATCTTCTGTTATAATGTCGTCTCCCGTCTCTGCTCCTGCTGCCGTGGCCTTGTCGTTTTTGATGAGGCAGCACCACACTTACCCCCTCTGTCTGCGTACACTGTTAGAGAGCCCCCCATGACAGAAGATCCTCCCGCAGGAGAACCCATGGGGGCCGGTGCAGGAGATCTGGACGGCAGATCGAACTCGGGGGAAGCCAGAGCTCATGCGAAAAACCAAACTCGGAAAAAGCAGAAGAAAATGAACGAATTGTCTGAGTTCGTTTAAATCAGGAGTGTCTAAATCAGGGTCACGTATCTAAACACAGACGAAGCAGAGGGCCACAGACTGGTGCTCAGAAGACTTGGACTTAGACAAACTTTATAAATCCACAAGGGAAATTATTTGGGTACAGTTGCTCACATATAATATAATGTATAACAGAAGGAAACAAAAAATAGATGGAATAGCAACGAAAGAGCAACAGACGAGTGTCAGATGAGACATAATTATAAAAATAATGATAATAAATGTATATGTACAAATCAAAATTAAATAGAAAAGTAGTAATAAAGTATAAAATACAATATCAAATCAAATAAGATGCAGAATCCCAGCTATATACAGCTGTAGAGAGTAGTACAGTCAATAATTGAAATATCTGCATGTTTAACACGTTAGAATGAGCTTCAGTCCTTTATTCATGATCCTCAAAACCACACAATAAATATTAAATATCGTCTTATCAAGGTAGATTAAAAAAAAAAAAACAACAACTTGCAGTCGAAAGTTGCTCAAGGTCATTTGGGCCGATTCACCTGGAAGCCTGAGGGTCTGAGAGCTGCATTTGGCCCACGGGCCATAGTTTGGACATGCCTGGTTTAAATGGCTGAAAAAGCAGGAATGGTAACAGCATCTCGTTTATTGTGAAAACCCCTGAGCTATAAGGGAGCAGCCCAAACCGGAAAAGTACACTGTGTACTCAGAGTGAAGTACTCTGAGTGTGTACTTGTGTGTACTCTATACATTCTATACATTACTGCGCAGGTGACTCAGTGTTCGTTTTTAATCGCTGTGGACTGAGTCATTCTGAATTTCCAAGCGCTGAGTCATGCCGTGTGTGTTTTTGTGTGTTTTTTTTCTTTTTCACGGCTGACTCACTCTTTCACACAAGTCCCAGCTCAGGACGGGGACGCCAAAAAATCAGTTTTTCACAAAGGAAAGTTCCACAGTGTAAATCGTGCTTAAATTCAGAAGGATCATAAAGATGCACTGTGTCACTTTTCTGGTGGAGGGTCGACAACCAGCTGTAGTAGTAATAGCAGTAGTATCTGTAGTAGTAGTAGTAGTAATAGTATCTGTAGTAATAGTAGTAGTAGTAATAGTATCTGTAGCAGTAGTAGTAGTATCTGTAGTAGTAGTATCTGTAGCAGTAGTAGTAGTAGTAGTAGTATCTGTAGCAGTAGTAGTAGTATCTGTAGTAGTAGTATCTGTAGCAGTAGTAGTAGTAGTAGTAGTATCTGTAGTAGTAGTATCTGTAGTAGTAGTAGTAGTAGTATCTGTAACAGTAGACTAGTAGTATCTGTAGCAGTAGTACTAGTAGTATCTGTAGTAGTAGTATCTGTAGTAGTAGTATCTGTAGCAGTAGTAGTAGTATATGTAGCAGTAGTACTAATAGTATCTGTAGTAGTAGTATCTGTAACAGTAGTAGCAGTAGTATCTGTAGTAGTAGTATCTGTAACAGTAGTATCTGTAGTAGTAGTATCTGTAGCAGTAGTAGTATCTGTAGTAGTAGTAGCAGTAGTAGTAGTAGTAGTATTTGTAGTATCTGTAGTAGTAGTATCTGTAGTAGTACTAGTATCTGTAGCAGTAGTACTAGTATCTGTAGTAGTAGTATCTGTAGCAGTAGTAATCGTAGTATCTGTAAAGTTTTATTTATTTTCTCCTCTGGCGGCATGGTGGCTGAGTGGATAGCACTTATGCTTCACAGCAAGAAGGTTCGGGTCGCTCGGGCCTTTCTGTGTGGAGTTTGCATGTTCTCCCCGTGTCTGGGTGGGTTTCCTCCGGGCACTCCGATTTCCCCCACCAACCAAAACATGCTCCAGGTAAAATCCTCCAGCTGAGGTCCTGACCAAACCTAATCAATAAGATCATGGGGATGGTCCTCGGGTCAAATATAGAAACAACTTCTCCTGTGTGAGATCAATAAAAGTCAATCTTCTAATCCTTGACCACTGTAAGGCGCTTTGTGTTACAATTTTGTATGAAAAGCGCTTTATAAATATTGTTTGATTGAAACGCTTTTGTGACAAAAACGGACACATTTCTTCACATTTCAGTTTACTTTGGGGTGTAGATGAGTGCTCCCCCAAACACTTTTGTTCTTGGAGATGTTATTTCTTTGTTAGAAATGTTCCACAGTACGGCATTAAACATTTCTATCTTCACGGAGACCAAACCAGAACAAGTTCCAGGTCCGATCTGTGGAGAGGCGACCCCGCTCACAGCCAGAATGTTTGTTTTTCCAGGTATTTTTGAGCTCTAAAACCACCTGTAACTGAATAAATGTAAAGTAGAGCTGTTTAATGTCACACTGTGGAACATTCCAGGCAGAGCAATGACGTATCCATAGAAACAAGAAGAGGACAGACCCCATTCAGAAAGTTACACAATGCAGCTTTAAATAATCCTACACAGGTATTTTGAGTCGTTATGTCACCGAGCTGGTCAGAATGTAAAGAATTTGTCCAAACAATACGAGGCGGCGTTCTTGAGATTTCTGTACGAAGAGCGTGGGAACATCGTGGAGTTTGTGCAATCGAACAAAACGCTTCTGTAAACTCGCGTGGCACACGACTTTATTTTTGTGACTCATTCAGGCTAAAATTACAAGTACAGTTTATAGAAAAACACGTTAGAAGAATGGAAGAAGTTAAGAAGTATAGAATAAGAAGTTGGAAGACGTTAGAAGTAGTGCTGTCAGGTGAGATTAAAAAATTAATCTACTTAATTACAAGATTTGTAATTAATCTAATTAATCGCATTTTTTAATCTATGAGAGATTGTGAGCGAGTGAGTGAAAGAACCCACTTTGTGATTGAGTTTGTCAGTTTTTCTGCAGTCGCTTTGCTCATTCGTTTAACCAAATTCTGCAAGCGTGGTTTGGTGGTTTGGTGGTTCATTGGTTTGGTGGTTTGGTGGTTCATTGGTTTGGTGGTTTGGTGGTTCGTTGGTTTGGTGGTTCGTTGGTTTGGTGGTTTGGTGGTTCGTTGGTTTGGTGGTTCGTTGGTTTGGTGGTTCGTTGGTTTGGTGGTTTGGTGGTTCATTGGTTTGGTGGTTTGGTGGTTTGTTGCCTTGGTGGTTTGTTGGTTCGGTGGTTTGTTGCCTTGGTGGTTTGGTGGTTCGTTGGTTTGGTGGTTCGGTGGTTTGTTCGGTGGTTTGGTGTTTTTTTTGCCTTGGTGGTTTGGTAGTTCGGTGGTTTGTTGGCTTGGTGGTTTGGTGGTTCGGTGGTTTGTTGGTTCGGTGGTTTGTTGGTTCGGTGGTTTGGTTGTTCGGTGGTTGGTTGGTTGGTTCGGTGGTTCGGTGGTTCGGTGGTTTGGTGGTTTGGTGGTTCGGTGGTTTGGTGGTTCAGTGGTTTGTTGGTTTGTTGGTTCGGTGGTTTGTTGGTTCGGTGGTTTGGTGAAGTGCGCTCACACTCGCTCTATCACCAGTAACGATGGAACTTGTCCGGACGTGTTTATCGTTCAAATGATCCATCAGGTTGGAGGAAAATTCTTTTTGACAAAAGCTTCAAATCTCTGCGTTCTTGTTGATCGTCCCGTCTTTGTTGTCTTTATAAATAAACTTGCCGTTCAAAGGCCCTTGCAGCGATTCGCTCGCCGCACGCCAAATTTAAAATGCGCGTGCATTAAATTGCCGCTCATAATTAATTGCTTTAATTTTTATATAACGTGTTAATTTGCAGTGTAATTAATCTAATTAACACGTTAAACTGACAGCCTTAGTTAGAAGACATCAGAATAAAAAGTTAGGAAACAGAAGTTAGAAGACGTTAGAAGAATGGAAGAAGTTGGAAGTATAAAAACTTTGAAGTATAGAAGTTTGAAGATGTTGGACAACGTCAGAATAGAAGTTTGAAGATGTTGGACGTCAGAAGAATAGACAAAGTTAGAAGTACAGAAGGTTCAGTGCCGGGCGAAGATGTGACTGTCTTTTTTGGACTTTTATTTGAAGATTTCTTTTCATACAGATGTTGTTGTTTTTGTTGCTGAAGCCATTTTATTTTTCAAAGCCCTTTAGCTGCAGAAACCCATCAGAGACACCGGAGTTTTGTTTGGAGTCCTGCTCAAAGACAAACAGGAACTGGTGATTGAACCGGCCACACTCTGGTTTGTGGACTTGAAAACGTTCTAAACATGTTTTTATCTTTACCCGAACATCCATCGTGTGAGTAATAGTACTATAATAGTAGTATTTGTAGTACTTTTACCTGCTTCATTCAGCGCCCCCTGTAGGGAATAATGTGGACATTTGGACACCACATGATCCTTTTTATTTCTCCGTTTTGTCTGTAAAAACATTATTCCTATTCCAAATATTCCAAATTCCAAATATGGACCCGGCTCCTGGTTGGCTCCTATATCTGCCGGCCTCAATGAGCTTCATTTGACTGAAGGCTGTGGGTGACGTCACGCTCGCTCAGTCCACGTCTTCGCACAGTTTGGAGCTGGACAAGTTTAATGTTGTATTGTGGAACATTAGAGACATTATCTCCATGGCGACTGAGCTGGTGTCTCACCCTGCACCAGAGAAAAGTTCCACAGTGCAGCTTTGTGCGTTCAGACGGGTGCGAGAGCGGGGCCGGCGCTGAGTGTCTGTAGTGAAGTATGCGTGGCATCCGGTGAATGTCCGGACACTCCTGCCGCGTCGCCGTGGAAACGTGCCGACAGGTGCGGAGCGATTCATGACCCGGTGAATGACGGCGTTTGAGAGAGGAGACGACAGCTCCGCTCCTCCTTCTTCCTCTTCCTCCCCCTCCTTCTCCTCTTCTTCTCCTCTTCTCCTTGTTTTCTCTTCCTCTTCCTTCTCTTCTTCTTCTCCTTCTTCCTCTTCCTCCCCCTCCTATCCTTCCTCCTCTCCCCAGCCTCCTCTTCTCTCTCCTCTCCTTCTCTTCTCCTTCCTCCTCTTCTCCTCCTCTCCTCATCCTCCTCTTCCTCCTGCTCCTCTTCTTGTCCTCCTCTTCCCCCCTCCTATCCTTCCTCCTCCTCTTCTTCCCCTTCCCCATCCTTCTCCTCCTCTTCCTCCCTTCTCCTTTTCCTCTTCCCTTCCTCTTCTTCCTCCTCTTCCTCCTCTTCTTCCTCTTCCCCATCCTTCTCCTCCTCTTCCTCCCTTCTCCTTTTCCTCTTCCCTTCCTCTTCTTCCTCCTCTTCCTCCTCTTCTTCCCCTTCCCCCATCCTTCGCCTCCTCTTCTTCTTCTTCTTCTTCTTCTTCCCTTCTCCTTCTCCTCTTCTCTTCCTCTTCTTCCTCCTCTTTTCCTCCTCCCATCCTCTTCCTTCCTCCTATCCTCTTCTTCTCCTCTTCTTCCTTATCTTCTCCTCTTCTCTTCCTCTTCTTCTCCTCCTCCTCTTCTCCTCCTTCTTCATCTTCCTCCCCCTCTCTTTCTCCTTTTCCTTTCCTCCTCCCCTCCTCTTCCTTCTTCCTATCCTTCTTCTCCTTCTTCGTCTTCCTCCCTTCTCTTCTCTTTCTCTTCTTCCTCCTCTTCTCTTCCTCTTCCTCCTCTTCTTCTCCTTCCCCCATCCTTCTCCTCCTCTTCTTCCTCTTCCTCCCTTCTCCTTTTCCTCTTCTTCCTCCTCTTCTCCTTCTCTTCCTCTTCCTCCTTTTCTTCCCCTTCCCCCATCCTTCTCCTCCTCTTTTTCTTCTTCTCCTTCTTCCTCTTCCTCCCTTCTCCTCTTCTCTTCCTCTTCTTCCACCTCTTCTCCTTCTCTTCTTCCCCATTCTTCCTCTTCCTCCCTTCTCCTTCTCCTCTTCTCTTCCTCTTCCTTCCTCCTATCCTCCTCCCCTTCTCTTTTCCTCCTCTTCTTCTCCTTCTTCCCTCTTTCTCCCCTCCTCTTCCTCCTCTTCTTCTCTTCTCCTTTTTCCTCCCCCTCTTTCTCCTTTTCTTTTCCTCCTCCCCTCCTCTTCCTTCCTCCTATCCTTCTCCTCTTCTCTTCCTCTTCTTCTCTGACCCTGACGCTCAGTTCTTCAGTTCTGAATCCCGACAGGAAATGACGTCGTTCTCTGTTCACCGCGAGGCGCCCGGGGAGCAGAGAGCATGATGGGAGATGAGATGTGTAAAGAAAAGGATGTGCAGCTGTTTGGGCGTTTACGACATGACTCTGACGTTTACCGAGACCAGAAAATGGCGTTCCAACTCGAAGGTCGTTTATTACGCAAAACGTTCAGTTGTCGAGCTTCAAGTCGTGTTTTCTGATGTTCTCCTCAAAAACACACCTGGAGTTTTTTACCTTTAATTCAGTGGAAACAAACTCAAAATCCTCTCGCTTCACCTTCAGCTTCACAGTCCGGGTTCCCTCCGTTGTGTTGTTCGTCTGTTTGTTTGTTGGTCCGTCTGTTTGTTGGTCCGTCTGTTTATTTGTTCGTCTGTTTGTTTGTCCGTCTGTTTGTTTGTTTGTCTGTCTGTCCGTCTGTATGTTTGTTCGTCTGTTTGTTCGTCTCTTTGTTCTTCTGTCTGTTTGTTCGTCTGTTTGTTGGTCCGTCTGTTTGTTCGTCTGTTTGTTCGTCTCTTTGTTCTTCTGTCTGTTTGTTCGTCTGTTTGTTCGTCTCTTTGTTCTTCTGTCTGTTTGTTCGTCTGTTTGTTGGTCCGTCTGTTTGTTCGTCTGTTTGTTTGTTGGTCCGTCTGTTTGTTGGTCCGTCTGTTTGTTGGTCCGTCTGTTTGTTTGTCCGTCTGTATGTTTGTTCGTCTGTATGTTCGTATGTTTGTTCGTCTGTTTGTTTGTTCTTCTGTCTGTTTGTCCGTCTGTTTGTTTGTCCGTCTGTATGTTTGACCGTCTGTATGTTTGTCCGTCTGTTTGTTTGTTCGTCTGTTTGTTTGTTCGTCCTTTTTTTTTCCCGAGTGACAGCCACTCGGCTGTGAAGCCGAGTGGCTGTCACTCACGCTTCACAGCAAGAAGGTTCGGGCCTTTCTGTGTGGAGTTTGCATGTTCTCCCTGTGTCTGGGTGGATTTCCTCCGGGCACTCCGGTTTCCCCCACCAACCCAAAACATGCTCCAGGTAAAATCCTCCAGCTGAGGTCCTGACCAAACCTAAATGACAAAATCATGGGGATGGTTCCTGGGTCAAATGCAGAAATCGATTTCTCCTGTGTGAGATCAATAAAAGTCAATCTCCTAATCCTTAATCACTGTAAGGCGCTTTGTGTTACATTTTTGTATAAAAAGCGCTTTATAAATATTGTTTGATTGATTGATTGATTGATTGATGTTCTGGTGGATTTTGTGTTTCCAGAGTCGAGTTCCGGAGCGTTGGCCGCGGTTCTCTCCACGATCGGGGTGGCAGCGGTTGGCGCCGTCACTGGGTACTTCACCTACCAGAAGAAGAAACTCTGCTTCAAAAACAGAGGTACAGACGAGGATCTGTGAAAGTGATCGTGCTTGTCACTCACTGGAACCTCCGCGGAAAAATCCCTCCTGCCCAGAAAGGATTTTTCCCGTAAAGCAAAATGTAATCCCAAACCGCTCGTGTTCGGCTGACGGGGGCTGACGGGGCACGTTCGGTTTTCAAATACATCGAATTTTGTGGTGATTCTTACCTATTTTTAGGTCATAAACATTATTTTATTTTTGTTTATTTCTTTCATAAAGTATAAAAAGTAGTGCTGTCAGGCGATTAAAAAAATAATCTAATTACAGGATTTGTAATTCATGTAATTAATCTCCTTTAGAGAGAAATGAGACGCGGCCGGAGATAGTTTTGCAGTTTTGAGCTTTTTCCACGACCCGTTTCTTAGTCGACCAATCGAACGGCAGCTTTTGTCTTTTGATGATTGATTACTATACACGGTCGTTTTGCGTATTCCCGGTGACGTAAACGGAGCCGTGCTGAGTCGGCGGGAACGGGAAAGGCGTGCGGAGTCAGCAGCCCTCATGAACACCACCTGCACACAACACTGCACTTTTTACTCTGGACGGTGTAAATATTGGTCAGAAGTTCATGTCGTGTTTGGAGATGAGGAGCTGGACTCATTTTAAAAAACAAAACCAAAACCCAGAGGAGGAAATCCAAACGATCAGGAACAGTTCAGAAGGTTTGGACTAGGGATGCACCGATGTGAACATTTTAGCCGATACCGATATCCGTTATTAATGTTGCTGTTATTGGCCGATAACGATATTTATTTTTAATTCTGAGATAACATTTTGTACAGACTGAAAATCATGCAAAATGAATTTTTGAATGTCTTCTTTTATTTTCAAAACGTGTTTTGACTCCTGTTTTTTTTATTTTTATTTTTTGTAACATTGTGTTCTGCGTCCTGATTGGCTAAGGGACCTTTGCCGATTGACGTTATAGATGGGGGACGCAGGGAAGGGGACCAGACCGGGACTAGACCAGGACTAAACGCGGACTAAACCAGGTCTAAACCAGGATTAAACCACGGCGTGCGGCTCTTTGCCTGGTTTTGTGCGGCTCTTGCATTCGTTCATGTCGAGGTTTGATGTGCTCAGACTGCGTGCCTCCTCCTCAGGACCGTGGACGTGGTCCTGAGGAGGTACGGTTTGCCCCCCCCCCCGCTTCACTATTAACACATTTTGTTGAAAATCTACGAAAGTTTGAGTGTTTAAACGAGAGAGAAATGTGAGAAAACGTTAATTCGAGGGATTACTGTACTGACAAATATCGGTCATTAATATCGGCCCACTTTTACACATCGGCTGATACCGATATGTTAAAATTTGGCAATATCGGCCGATACTGATGTTAATGCCGATATATCGTGCATCCCTAGTTTGGACCTTCTCACTCCCGTCTCATTCTCTGGTCTCTCCTCAGAAGCAGATCCAGAGGAGGGCCGTAAAGCCGACGTCGCAGAGGCAAAGTCCGATCCTCAAGGTACAGCCCGGCGCACACACACATGCACATACTCTGGTTTTGTGTTCTCACTTGTCTCTTCTGCTTCAGTCCTCAGTACCCTGCTGAACTCATCCTAAGGGTCATGTGACTGCCTGGACCAATCAGTGAAGCACCATCTCACTGTGGGGCCCTGTTACTGTGAGGCGGGTGTATGAGCGAGTGAATGTATAGGAATATGAAATATGTGAACTGTAAGGGTTTATGTGAACTATAAGGGTTTAGGATTGTACCAACCTTTAAAATCTTTGTTTTTAAACCAAATCTAAACTGAGATGAGATCTCACGACCATGAAATGGCCTCAGTATCCTCCACACTACCTGTGTTTCCAAACGGCCTTTACTCTGTTTCCCGTGTGAGTAGAATCTGATCGATCGTGTACTTCTAACCTGAAATCTGTTGTAGAAAAGTGCTGAGTTTGTCTGAAAAACTTCTGTCCCACAGGTGTAAAGAGGAGGGTCATACGCACTCCAACGGGCATCTCAGAATTAACTTAACAAAAATATTCACACAAAATGATCACAAATGACAATCGTTCATCGAGCGCACAGGCCTCTGAGTGTCTTGGTTTAGTTTAAGTGTTGTACAAAAAGTGAACAAACCGTTAAAGTGCAGAAATGTCGCCTTATCTCCTTGTTTAAATGTTGTGTTGCAAGTGTGATTTTTATTTTGAATCTGCTCTTTTAGTCTTCCGTTTAAAGGAGACGTTCTACTTTTACTTTTGTTCATCAAATGAGAAGTGACCCGTTTTTCGACCTATGGCCCTCCTCGAGATTCGGATTTTTCCTCGTACAAATCTGGACTCTGTCGTATCTTGTGTGTTTTGATGGTGAAGGGGCTTTACCTCGGATTCCTCTGGGCGACCACCACTTCTTCTTCAGTTTGTCGTGTTCCGTGCGTGCGTAGAGACCGACCCGAAACGGCGGCGCAGGTGCAGGTGTTGGCGCGCGGGTGTAGCGGTGTCCAGACAAGACCGTGTCCATGAATGAGTGTCCTCTGGGGGACATAGAATTGGACACACTTGGGGAGACAGCGCCACGGTGTGTAGACAGGTGTAAACGGGTGTAGACAGGTGTAGTAATCGTAGTGCCTTCAGCGGTACGGCAGAGGCTTGGGTTCTGAACAGGTCCCATTTGAAAAACCAGGAGAAATGTGATGGTCTTTAACTCCATATCGATGTCAAACGGTGAAAAGGAAAGCTGCAGCCATGTTTCCACTCAGCAGTTCAGCTCGAAACACAGTCCAGTATCAGCTGTCGGCTTTATAATGTTGAATTTATTTATTTACTCGGCTGAGGGTTTGATTCCAGCCAACTTAATGCGTAGCTTGGTAAATAAAATACCCTTTTCAAAACTGGTCAAAACTACAACTCCACTTAGTGCCTTAAACTCTTGTAGTTTGTGTCATATTCTCGAAGGTCTCTGAGGTCTAAGGGTCCCCAACCACGGCCATGTTTGCTTCGCTCTTTTGTCCATCCATTCATCCATTTTCTTCCTCCAGCTCCGCCAGGGGGACCCCAAGGTGTTCCCTGGCCAGCCCAGAGATGTAGTCCCTCCAGCGTGTCCAGGGTTTTCCCCGGGGCGTCCTCCCGGTGGGGCGTCCCGGAGCCACCTCAGCTGGTGAAGTTTAAACGTAGTCAGCCCCAAACCTGTACTATAACAACCTGATATGGAAGTTTTATATTTTTTGTTTATTGTAGACTGATTAGAACGCTCTGTGGTCGACATTTGAATATTTTTAGTTGAGATTGGATGCCATGGACAAAAAGGAAGGGAATAAATATTTAGGGGAGCTATGGGGGTCCATTGGCCAGCGTTTTTTAAATTTCTATAACCTCGAAAGTCGGCCGATATTCCACCCTGACTGTGAACTCTAGAGGTACTCTTCAGCACCACCATATGCCACTCTGTTGGACGTGTTCATCACTGAAGCGCTCCAGTGAAAACATGCTAACTGTAAGCACTGCTGTATCTATCCCGTGTGAACCCGATCTTTGCCTTGTCATTTCAAAAACTGTTTCCAGACCCAAGCCTCGCCGTATCCTTCCGCGTAGAACACCACCCGCCTTTTCTAGGAGCTTGTGTAAAGTTCTGCCTAAGGTGCGTTAGCCGCTAGCTCGTCATTAGCTTCAGTGTTTGTTTGGAGGCCTTAGAAGCAGCTCGCTTTTGGTAGCACAACGAAACTGAATGTGTCTTTGCCTTTTCGCTCTGTTCGCTTCGCTTTCGCTTCACATTACTTGAGTGTTTTGTTCGTTTTTTAAGCTCCGTGTTATTCGCTGCAATACTAGACAGAGACTGTTGCTAACAGCCTAGCCACGTGTTAAAGAAGAGAAATTCTGTGATGTCGAATATTCTACTGTACGGGCTGTAGGGGGCGCCACCCTGGCTCAGAGCTCTCCTTATCTGTGACGTGTAATGCACAAAATATACTGTAACTCCAGCGTTTAGACTGAGCCAGAGATTCCTCGGAAACTGTAAAACCCGTAACAAACCTGGACCAGGAGACAGCCGGTGTGCAAGTCCAGGTCTAGAATCAGGTCTGGCGATCCGGAAACTTGCCGACCGATCCTTTGCAGTGACGTCACACTGGGAAAAAATGTAACCTGGGAAATCCCAGGCTGCTATCGTTCGTTCCGATCTAAAAGACAGCCTGGCAACTAGGCTAAGCGAGCTCTCCTGATTTTGGGAGCCAATCAGAGAGCGGGGAGGGGTGGAAAGATGGTCACGCGTACTACTAACTACTTACTCGTACTAGTTTGAACTGACAACTGACATGATTGGCTATGGGCTACGTATATGCCAAATGATAGACATTGGTAACACCCAATAAACGGCCGTTGGCGATCGTAAACCACACCTCCACTACGAGATATTCAGTAGGTGCTCCCAGACCATATATCACTGTGATATGGTCTGGTGTAAACCAGGCAAGCAAAAATGTGTTAATATAGTCTGAAAAAAAAAGTAAAATTGAATTAAAGAGCACACTTTCAGGAGCCTGTGAGAAATACAAGCGTTCATGGTCCTGTTCAGGTTGAGGAGTTTGATTTTTCAAGGTGAGGTGCGGTTAGGGTTTGGGTTGGATTGTGTTCAAACAAAGCTCAGATTAAGTCCATCTTGAGTAACCGAGCTTCTAACAGAGTACTGCTTTCGGTTAGCTCCACACCCCCGGGGATTGTTGACGACGTCATCTGCAAAGGATCGCTTTACCCCAATTTACGTCGTTTACCGAATTTGCCACAACTTGATAAATGTGACACAAAAGTCCGGTATCTTCGGTCTTTTTCCGTACAGATCTGTTGGCACATAGGGATCGAATTTTGACGCGAATTCGGTTGCGACTCAGAACGGGGAATCGAGGCCTGTTCTGTTGCACCAGCACGAAGTCGCTTTCCTGTGACGAAATCAAAAAGGGACGATTGATTTAACCGACGGCGGTGGAGGGCAGGTGAACAGGGAAGAGCCACATGTCACTACTGGAACAACAAAAACAAAAACAACACTTTTCATGATTATTTTATTTTTTTAATCCAGACGAGGCATAAATGTAGATCTTGGAAAGCACATTAAGATTCATAGTCTACATTTATGAATTCAAATCGTACGAATTTTTAAGTTTGAAGTAATATCCAGGTCTCAGATGTCACCACAGCATTCTATAGCGGTGTAATGTTTGATTTTTGTTTTACGTTTTGGTTAATTTACTTATTTTGGTTCCTTTTGAGAAATATCGCACAATCCTGGCCCTTTTTTTTTTTTTTTTTAGCATTTTTGGTTGCTTGTTTCTATGGATGTCATTAACTTGTTCTGGTTTGGTCTTCATGAAGATGGAAAGGTTTAAAGCCATACTGTGAAACATTCCAGACAAGGCAATAACATCTCCAAAAGCATTTGACGGACCCTCCACCAGAAAAGTGGCACGGTGCACCTTTTTTAATTTGTGGATTCTTCTTCTCTGGATAACAAAAACACTGCCTGAAAATGAGCCGGAACCTGCCCTCCACGTTTAGGTCGCCGTCGAATTCTTGAATGTGACTCAGTGAAACTTTAAATCCTGGTACATAAATGTCGATTGTGTCATTTGAAGCCAAAGTGCACTTGAGGCGTCCGTTCCACACTGACCAGTCCTGCCTTAAAGCGACCCAACGACCCCGACCGCAGAAACGCAACCAGCACAAATGAATTTACACGGCGCGAATTCACAATATCGTCTCGTTTTGAGTAAACTCGGCTAATTTACCAACTTAAAAATGCACTTTGTAACTTGTTTCTATGGATACGTCATTGCTCTGTGCCTGGAATGTTCCACAGTGTGACATTAAACAGCTCTACTTTACATTTATTCAGTTCCAGGTGGTTTCAGAGCTTAAAAATGCAGAGGAAAAGCTTGAGCGGGGTCGCCTCGCCGCAGATCTGACCTGGAACTTCGGTCTGGTTTGGTCTTCTTGAAGATAAAAAGGTTTAATGCCATACTGTGGAACATTCCAGACAAAGCAAGAACATCTACATGCAGAAAAGTTGCACGATTCACCTTTTAATTTCTTTTTTTTTTTTTATTAATAATTTTGATAACAAATTTGACCTGCATCCAAAAAAAAAAAATGTCAAGTAGTTTCTTTTTTTTTTTTTTTTTTAAATTTTAATATTGAATTATAACTTTGGATTTAAAAAAATCTACGTGAAATGTATTTTATTTTTGGTTAAAATGCTTAACTTGCGTATTTAACGGTGTGTTTTGTAACTTTTCTAGTCCGGAGTTCGTCATGGACATTTTATTGCTTTGCCTGAAATGTTCCACAGTACGGCATTAAACGTATCTGTCTTGCATTTATTCAGTTACAGGTCTTTTTATTGCTCGGAAAATAAAAAATAAAAAAATAGGAGCGGGGTCGCCTCTCCGCAGACCTGACCTGTAACTTGTTTTGGCGATAGACGCAGTGACGTTTAATGCAACACTGTGGAGCATTCCGGACAAAGCAACAGCAACATCTCCATGGAGACGAGGAGGTGGGAGGTAATGGACTTTCCACCAGAAAAGTTACACAAAACACATTTATTTTGAGGCTTTTTTTACATTTAATTAATAAAATTACTGTAGAATTTTACCGTTATTTATGTAAAACGAACAAAACCAGACTGGAAATGTCCAAAATGTTTGTGAATATTGTGAATTGCCGCTGATGTGACAGATGTGTCTGTGTTGATGTGAGTGTTCCAGATGGAGGTGTGTTTGTGCAGAGGTGGAGGTGGTTTTGCAGGAGAAGCACTTTTGTCCTCGGGTCAGCTGGACTCCTTCAGACTGTGTAAAACTTTATTTAAATATTCAGTTGTTGTTTTTTTCTGTAGTTTTCTTCCTCATGTCGTCTGGCACTTGTTCTCATGAAACTGTAAATAATGTTTGAGTCAATAAAAGCTTTTTTTTCCTGGGAATCGTCTGGGTTTCTTTATTTTTTTTTTTACAAAACCATGTTGTAGTAAGCAGTGGGGAAGTATAAATAAGGTGAACGATAATAACTGCCTACTTTACATTTATTCAGTAACAGGAGGATTTAGAGCTCAAAAATACCTAGAAAAACAAACATTCTGACTGTGAGCGGGGTCGCCTCTCCACAGATCTGACCTGGAACTTGGTCTGGTTATATCTCCATGAAGATAGAAAGGTTTAATGCCATACTGTGGAACATTCCAGACAAAGTGATAACCATAAACTCCATGGAGAAAAGCATTTGACTGACCCTCCTCCTGAAAAGTTTACTTTTAAAGGAGGTCTAAAACGGATCTAAACCAGGTCTAACCCAGGTCTAAAGGAGGTCTAAAACAGGTGTAAACCAGGTCTAACCCAGGTCTAAAGGAGGTCTAAAACAGGTCTAAACCAGGTCTAAAGGAGGTCAAAACCAGGTCTAAAACAGGTCAAAACCAGGTCTAAAACAGGTCAAAACCAGGTCTAAACCAGGTCTAAAGGAGGTCTAAAACAGGTCTAAACCAGGTCTAAAGGAGGTCTAAAACAGGTCTAAAGGAGGTCTAAACCAGGTCTAAACCAGGTCTAAAACAAGTCTAAACCAGGTCTAAAGGAGGTCTAAAACAGGTGTAAACCAGGTCTAAAGGAGGTCTAAACCAGGTCTAAAGGAGGTCTAACCCAGATCTAAACCAGGTCTAAAGGAGGTCTAAAACAGGTCTAAACCAGGTCTAAACCAGTTATAAACCAGGACTAAACCAGGTCTAAAGGAGGTCTAAAAGGGGTCTAAACCAGGTCTAAAGGAGGTTTAAAACAGGTCTAAACCAGTTATAAACCAGGACTAAACCAGGTCTAAACCAGGTCTAAAGGAGGTCTAAAACAGGTCTAAACCAGTTATAAACCAGGACTAAACCAGGTCTAAAGGAGGTCTAAACCAGGTCTAAAGTAGGTCTAAAACAGGTCTAAACCAGGTCTAAAGGAGGTCTAAAACAGGTGTAAACCAGGTCTAAAGGAGGTCTAAAACAGGTCTAAATCAGGTCTAACCCAGGTCTAAAACAGGTCTAAACCAGGTCTAAAGGAGGTCTAACCCAGGTCTAAAGGAGGTCTAAACCAGGTCTAAAGGAGGTCTAACCCAGATCTAAACCAGGTCTAAAGGAGGTCTAAAACAGGTCTAAACCAGGTCTAAACCAGTTATAAACCAGGACTAAACCAGGTCTAAACCAGGTCTAAAGGAGGTCTAAAAGAGGTCTAAACCAGGTCTAAAGGAGGTCTAAAACAGGTCTAAACCAGTTATAAACCAGGTCTAAAACCAGGTCTAAACCAGGTCTAAACCAGGTCTAACCCAGGTCTAAAGGAGGTCTAAAACAGGTCTAAAACGGGTCTAAACCAGGTCTAAAGGAGGTCTAAAACAGGTCTAAATCAGGTCTAAACCAGGTCTAACCCAGGTCTAATCCAGGTCTAAACCAGGTCTAACCCAGGTCTAAAGGAGGTCTAAAACAGGTCTAAACCAGTTATAAACCAGGTCTAAAACCAGGTCTAAACCAGGTCTAAACCAGGTCTAAACCAGGTCTAAACCAGGTCTAACCCAGGTCTAAAGGAGGTCTAAAACAGGTCTAAAACGGGTCTAAACCAGGTCTAAAGGAGGTCTAAAACAGGTCTAAATCAGGTCTAAACCAGGTCTAACCCAGGTCTAATCCAGGTCTAAACCAGGTCTAAAGGAGGTCTAACCCAGGTCTAAACCAGTTATAAACCAGGACTAAACCAGTTATAAACCAGGTCTCAACCAGGTCTAAAAGAGGTTCAAACCAGGTCTAAAACCAGGTCTAAACCAGGTCTAAACCAGGTTCAAAACAGGTCTAATCCATTGCCAAGAAATATCGTTTGAATATTGTTGTGGTGTGGTCCTTTTTATTGAATCACTATCAAAGCCAAATCATAATTGAGCAAATCAAAAAAGATAAAAACTACAATTTTTTTCAACTGACATTCCTGATAATAATAATAATTATTATTAATAATACTAAAGTGTTTTTTCAAGATACTCAAAGACTCTTTACACGAAGAAAAAGTGAATGGAAGGTGCTTTT
Source organism: Paratrypauchen microcephalus (assembly GCA_036785185.1). NCBI lineage: Eukaryota > Metazoa > Chordata > Actinopteri > Gobiiformes > Gobiidae > Paratrypauchen > Paratrypauchen microcephalus. Next base: position 3,081,664 of record JAVJIX010000101.1, read on the forward strand.
AAAGAGGATTTTTCTTTTATTCTGCACAAAACCTGCTGATGCTGTAGTTTCGATCTCTACAAACATGTTCTGAAATGTGATTCTGGTGTGGGTTTGTCGGATCTTCTGGATGTGCTTCAAACTGAATCCTATAATTAACCGCAAATCTGAACTCTCTCACAATGGGCCTACAGTCGTTAAAAAAAAAAGATCACTGTTTCTCAAACAGTGGGGACTAAGCCAGTTTAAATAAGGCTGACGACAATTGCTGGTTTACGGATTATATCAACATTCTATACACTCGTTATATTTACTGCAGATGGGGGCAGCCAAAAGTACGTTGGACGGGATTTGGCGATTATACCTGTTGTAAATCTAAATTATAGTTTTACACCAGTGTCACTTAAGCAGCTTCACTCATGTTTTGTGTATTAAAGTCGTCACATTTTTTCCTGATGAGCTGTTACAGTCCTGTTCAGAACCTCAGACTGTATAAAGTTCATATTTACAGTCTGAGTTCTGAAAACACCTGTAGTCTTGGTTTCATTCTAACTTTTCTCCCTTGTCACGTTTCGCCGCCAAACCTCCTCGTGCATGAGCGTCACCGCAGGGCTTTTACTATACTATACTATTTCCATAATAACTGTATCAGGCCAGCGATCCCAGGTCTGCCCACGGTTCATACGGAGCGCCGGTGATTGATGGTGATTGATGGTGACGGCTCGGGGGCCCACGGCAGCTCCGGGCCACGTGGGAATGCGCCCGTGCCAGTCCCTCTTACGTAACGGCTCCTGCTCATAAAAACGTGATTAAAACTCTGGGACCAGGCCAACGAAAATCAGAGGAAACACTCCGCAGAAGTGACAAGTGAAGGAGCAGAGGGGTATTCCATGAACGTCGCTAAACTTAGCGGCGACTAAGTGCTAAGTCCTCGCCTGACTGAGACACAACTTAGACAAAAGCTTGAACCCGTTCCACTAACGCGTTTCAGCTGCGCCTCAGCAGCGCTAAGTTCAGTCTGGCCTAATCAGGCCGGGCCTAGACGCGTGCACCGTGTAAATAAGAAGCCCTGAACAAGCGACTGTCGAAAACGCGATCATGTCGAAGATTCAGGCCGATTATTTCAGCGCATCAGAACAGAAGTTGCTTTTGGAACTCTACAACACATTTGCAATAACCAAGGCGAGAGACATGGCGTGGCAGAAGATCGCCGAGCGCTTAAATACGCAAGTTAAGTCCTAGAACAGTGCTGGAGGTTGGGTTTTTTAAAGGGATATGCCACCCCCAGGTCAAACTTGGGCATCTCCCCACAGTCCAGAGACTAAAATAAGTGGTGGAAAGCGTTTTTCTGGTGACGCAGCCATTGTCCAGGTCTGTCAGCACTGACCGCCGTGGTATCTGCAGCTACTCCGCGTTAGACTGGAGTCTAACGTCGCCAGAGAAAGATTTCGGCCAAAAGGAATTAATTTGCTCGATGCTTTTCCCAATTACTTTCTGTGTAGTGCGCATTCATATCGAGTGCAAATAAATGTGCAAATCAACACGGAGAGCTTGACTTGGTCATTTTGGGTGGGAACTATTTTTCAGTGCGGAAAAAGAAAGCCGAAGCACACACCACGCTGACAGGGGAATCCCAGTTACGCACCTGGAAGGGAGTTCCCCTGTTACGCAGCGTGGTGCGTAGTTTAGCGAGCGTCGTGGAACCAAACTCTCACTTAAACTAGCGCCAACTGACAAATAAAGCCGGGCTTTGCGCTTAGTAGCTTTCGTGGAATACCCCTCAGGAGTGACAAAATGATATTTACATCTGTATATGTGGTATTTACATCTGTATATGTGGTATTTACATCTATATATGTGGTATTTACATCTGTATATGTGATATTTACATGTGTATGTGATATTTACATGTGTATATGTGATATTTACGTGTATATGTGATATTTACGTGTATATGTGATATTTACAGCTATATATGATATTTACATCTATATATGTGGTATTTACCTGTGTATATGTGATATTTACATGTGTGTATGTGGTATTTACATCTGTATATGTGGTATTTACATCTGTATATGCGGTATTTACATGTGTATATGTGATATTTACATCTGTATATGTGGTATTTACATCTGTATATATGGTATTTACATCTATATATGTCATATTTACATGTGTATATGTGATATATACATGTGTATATGTGACATTTACATGTGTATATGTGGTATTTACATCTATATATGTGGTATTTACATCTATATATGTGGTATTTACATGTGTATATGTGATATTTACATGTGTATATGTGGTATTTACATCTATATATGTGGTATTTACATGTATATATGTGATGTATATATGTGATATATACATGTGTATATGTGACATTTACATGTGTATATGTGACATTTACATGTGTATATGTGGTATTTACATCTATATATGTGGTATTTACATCTATATATGTGGTATTTACATGTGTATATGTGATATTTACATGTGTATATGTGGTATTTACATCTATATATGTGGTATTTACATCTATATATGTGGTATTTACATGTGTATATGTGATATTTACATGTGTATATGTGATATTTACATGTGTATATGTGGTATTTACATCTATATATGTGGTATTTACATCTATATATGTGGTATTTACATGTGTATATGTGATATTTACATCTGTATGTGATATTTACATTGTTATGTTGATCATTTGTGGGAATTTGGATGTTTGTGATAAATTAAACTTTGGGCCCTTTTCACACTTGCGTCACAAAACCAGAAGACGTTTGGAAACATGTGGATGACGACTTCCTTCAGGCTGTGTCGGCGATAGGATCTGAGAAAATTGCCTGTTTTTTTTTTTTCTTCATCTAGATGTCACTATTATTTATTTTTTCCTTTTTTTTAAATTTGCCTATTAATTAGAGTATTATAACTTTGTCTAACTCACTGTAACGTTCCATATTCAGGAGATCAATTAATTTGTATTAACATTCAACATTTACTGTCTGAATTACGCCTTATTTGACACCAGTTCTCTTGCTGTGTTTGCTACTTATTTTGAATTTATTATTACCTTTTATATTTTTACACTTTGTTATTTTATTATACAGTGATGTGTGTGTCCAAATGATTTCCCTTGTGGATTAGGGTTAGTTTATGAAGTTTGTCTAAGTCGAAATAAATAAAGAAGCAAAAGCTAAAAGGGTCACAGCAGGGACGTGCACAGGGGGGTTGCTCAGGTTGCCCGGGCAACTGCCCCTGTGCCGTCCTGGACTGACATTGCCCTTCCAAGTCGAAGAAAAAATAAAATAAAATAATAATAAATAGTTCAAAAATCACCACTCAAAACATTTTTCCTAAAATAAAAGCAGCCTCATTCACTTCCATTCGGACACAGAGTGAAAGTAAAAGGGGGAGTGGGATGTCCGTGAGCCGGACCGGTTCATGAGCGGCGGTCACCAGAGCTTCCGTGAGCCCGCCTCCCCCGGTGACGGCGGCCATGTCCAGGGACCCCGTGTCCCCGCTGCATCCGACTACGACCTCAGATCAGACGAGACTACCTGCTGAAATTAAGCATATTACTAAGCAGAGGAAAAGAAACTAACCAGGATTCCCTCAGTAGCGGCGAGCAAAGAGGGAAGAGCCCAGCGCCGAATCCCCGTCCGAGGGCCGGGCGCGTACAGAAGTCTGCTTGCCCGGTGTCGATCGGGGGCCTGAGTCCTTCTGATAGAGGCTCAGCCCATGGATGGTGTAAGGACGGGACGGCCGCCCGGTGAAGGTGGCACGCCGTCCCAGCTGCGTGCTTTACCGCGCCTCCCGCCCAGACTTCCCGGGCTTCCCCGGGCTGTGGTATCAGTGCTCGCTGCTGATACACGTGACCGGCACCTGACCCGAGCCTGCATGTGGAAAGATTGTCGCGGCTGTCGTAAAAGGTGAGATTGAGATGTAAAACAAATGATCACCATGAAGGTTTATGAATTAAATAAAAATGTTCATAAATACATGTTCAGTTTGCCACATTTAGCCCAAATAATCAGACAGCTAGCTAACCTGCAGACGAGCAACCCATTATTTAAATAGGCTGCTAATATTGTGGTAGACAAACTAAGCGGGAAAGGAGAGCACACTGCAGGGTTGGCTAAGAAAAAGCCAACCAGCAGGCGAGACAGAGACGTTGCATTGTGATAAAGATGAGATGATACTGTGTAGATTTATTAATCAGACTCATATTTTAGCCTACTACTGGCAATTTTTCATAATTACATTTAAGACGAGGAGCAGCCACAAGCCTCCTCCAGACGCTTCATATCGCCTGTGATTGGTTATGAGGGGGGTTTTGCCCTTTCTTCAGGTCAGAGGAACTGCCCTCAAAATTCCTGTGCACGTCCCTGGGTCACAGTAAATGTTTTTACTGATATGAAAAAGCATTGGGGTATTGGGGAGAGGGTATCGATAACATTTGACCCACTTATTAATCACTGTTGGCCCATGTTAGTGTAATTATTCACTTTTGTAGTATAATTATTCACTTTTGTAGTATAATTATTCACTTTTGTAGTATAATTATTCACTTTTGTAGTATAATTATTCACTTTCAGTTGTTAAGCTGTTGAATTTCTTTCGTCCCGTAGCTGCTGCGCATCTTCGCTGCACATTACGGTGCAGGTGCGTCATGCCCGGTGCGTTACGGTCGCGGTTCAGGAAGCCTCCGCGTCCTCGTAAGTCCGCGCGCTGATCCGGAGTGTGCACGATGCGGTAAGTTCACTTCTGCGGCCAAGATTCACCGAAACCACGAGTCCAACCGAACCGACAAACGCGCAAAGTGACGCAACGACGTGACCCCCGCCGTGCGCGAGCCGCTGCACGGAGCAGGTCCGCGTAACGATCCGCGTTCTGATCCGTGTTTTGATCCGTGTTCTGACGGATCTGGCAGTGCAGAATCTTAAACTCCTCCTCCTGATTTCCACAGAGCTCTACTGTTGAGAGGCGCTAATGACGTCACTGTCGCGCCAGTGGAATACGTCAAAATAAAAGAGTTCAGGAGATTTGTTTTAAGCACAAAACTCTTTTTCTAAAATCGTGGGCTGAACAGGGCATCATCTTTGTACACCAACTGTTTAACAACAAAGGCATCACCCTCTCTTATAGGGAATTTCTCAACGTTTACAATTTCCCAGTAAAGCCAAAAGAATATGCAATTGTTTTAGATGCCGTTCCTTCTGGAGTGGAAATGTTAATGTCCACGATCCTAATGATGGTCCTGCTGGGATCCGTTTTTAAGCTTTAAAGGAAAAGTAATGTTTTTTACAATCTGAGCCTTATTTCGGTAATAAAACAAGTTGTTTTACTCACCCATAGCACTTTGGTGTCATATGGAGCACTTCGCGACCTAGCGCGACTTCTAACCATAGCTCGGGGCATATAATATATTCCCCGAGCATGTAATATGCCTCGTGCGGGCTCCAAATAACACAAACTTTAGCACTTTTCAAATCATAGAAGCTCGATGTCTCAGTCTACACTTTCGTTTGAGTCAAAAGTGGCCTGTAATCCGAGATTTATCCATAATTTACAGCTTTGCGTTTCATGTTTGGGTCCCGGGAGCTGAGAGTGAAATAAACTGTGACTCCGCACATGCGCACTGGCGTCCTCATCTACTCGAAACTATGGCTAAATCTCGGATTACAGGCCACTTTTGACCAAACGAAATCGTAGACTAAGACATCGAGCTTCTATGATTTGAAAAGTGCTAAAGTTTGTGTTATTTGGAGACTGCAAACAAGTGCCCCGAGAACTCACATTACGGAGATCGCAAATCTAAAACATCTCTGGAAGTGCTCCATATGACACCAAAGTGCTATGGGTGAGTTGCCTGGAAGAATCCATGACTCATCGCTGTACCAGCGGATGAGTCTGGTAACGCTTGGTCCAAAATGCGCTGCTGTTGCGCTTAGACAGACAGCTAAGTGAACCAATCAGAGATTGCGCCATCTTGATTCAAAACTGAGGAGGAACTTCCGCTGCCTAAGAGTGACGTTGCGGGCAAAGGCGGGTGCACTGACGTCACCATCTTTGAACGAATCAGAATCGCGAAGTCCGTTGTTAACTGGAGGAGCGAGAGTGGATGGAGGGTGTCCAAATGGTATCGCGCTGTATAGCAAATACAGAGAGATATCATTTGGCTGGCCAGGTAAATGAGTGAGTAAAACAACTTGTTTTATTACCAAAATAAGGCTCAGATTGTAAAAAACGTTACTTTTCCTTTAAAACAAATAACAAATGTATAAGAGGGAGTCTGTCAGCAGACCAGCTTCTGTCTTTAGTTGGAACAATACTTTTACGGACATTAATTGGAACAAAGTTTGGCTTTTGCCGAGAAAATATTTTGTAACGAATAAGACTCGTGAGGTCTGCCTAAAAATCCTACATAGATGTTCCCCCGTTAATGCTGTAACCTCAAAATTTGGCTTAAACGTAGATCATCTCTGCTCTTTTGTCACAGCGTTGAAGAAACAATCACTCATATGTTCTGGGATTGTTCATATACTCAAATCTTTTGGAATGACATACTTCTGTTTGTGAATGGAAAGCTTGATACAAACCTACATGGACTTTTTGGTATCTGTGAAAAAAAAAAGTGTTGAATTTGTTTCTCATCTTTTCAAAATACATTTTCATTGTTGTAAATTTTCTAGCCAAAACCCCAAATTTGTCGTATTTCAGTCCCTCTTGTCTTTGTATTTAAACTCTCTAAAATTTTGTACGAACCAAAAAGCCATGAAAACCAAAGCACTTTGTTTTGAATTTGAAATTTCTTAAGCCTCGAGTATTGTTGTTGTTTCTATCATTGTTTATATTTTTGTATATTATCTTGTATGTTCAAAGTTTAAAAAAACAAACAAAAAAAAACTGTCAAACAAGAGAAGTGAAAAGCAAAAATAAATAAATAAATAAATAAATAAAAGAGTTAATTTGATACGATTTTCTAACGTCGTTTCCTCGTCACAAACACCTGGAGTTTTGTTTCATTCACATGTTTCACACACAAACCTGCAGATTTAACTTCTCTCAGACTGAAAACCCTCTGTTCCACCTTGTGATGTCATCATGTGGTGATACAGGAAGTGCTCCACTGTGTTTTTAAACTCCACACACCTTCACTAGAATCATTTGGATCATTTCAGTCCTGGAGTCGCCGATCTTGACTGAACTAAAGGTAAAAGGAGCTGAAAACTCCCACTTGATGACATCACGAGGTGGAACAGAGCGTTTGGAGATGTAGACAGAGTTCCTCAAACACGTGAATGAAACAAACACGACTCCAAGTCTGTGGCACCTGGTCAGTAGAGGGTGCCGACATAGATAAAATGAATGAAGTTGTTATTTAGTCTTTGGCGTTCCGTTTCATGTTTTGTTTAAAACTGAACATGTATGTGCAGAGACATGTTTATCATGTTAAATGTGCTCGGATCACTGTATTTGCTTCATTGCTTCAGCGCATCTGTGTAGCAGCACTGGTTATGTTTGCCTTTCAGCACACGGGAGAGTACGGCGAAGAGACATTATAGCCCCGCCCATCAGAGCAGCAGACACACAGACTCCGCCCCGGGGCACTCGCGAGGAGAGCGCAGGGACGAAACCCCACAGCCCCGCTGCTGGGGCCCGGGGGTTGGGGCTGGTGTTATAGGGGCTGGTGTTATTGGGGCTGGTGTTTTTGGGGCAGGATGTTGGGGTTGGTTGTTGGGGCTGGTGTTGTTGGGGCAGGATGTTGGGGTTGGTTGTTGGGGCTGGTGTTGTTGGGACTGTTGTTGGGGCAGGTTGTTGGGGTTGGTGGTGTTGGGGCAGGTTGTTGGGGCTGGTGTTGTTGGGGCAGGTTGTTGGGGCTGGTTGTTGGGGCTGGTGTTGTTGGGGCAGGTTGTTGGGGCAGGTTGTTGGGGCTGGTTGTTGGGGGTGGTGTTGGGGCAGGTTGTTGGGGCTGGTTGTTGGGGCTGGTGTTGTTGGGGCAGGTTGTTGGGGTTGGCTGTTGGAGCAGGTTGTTGGGGCAGGTTGTTGGGGCTGGTGTTGTTGGGGCAGGTTGTTGGGACTGTTGTTGGGGCTGGTGTTGGTGGGGCAGGTTGTTGGGGCTGGTTGTTGGCGTTGGTTGTTGGGGTTGGTTGTTGGGGCTGGTGTTTTTGGGCTGGTGTTGTTGGGGCAGGTTGTTGGGGCTGGTTGTTGGCGCTGGTTGTTGGGGTTGGTTGTTGGGGCTGGTGTTTTTGGGTTGGTGGTGTTGGGGCAGGGTGTTGGGGTTGGTTGTGGGGGTTGGTTTTTGGGACTGGATGTTTGGGTTGATGTTTTTCGTGTTGGGGCTGTTTGTTGGGGCTGGTTGTTGGGGCTGGTGTTGTTGGGGCTTGTTTAAGCTTGGGCTTTTAAGATTAAGCTTGGGCTTTTAGCCTTTATTGGTCTCACACACAATGACACACAGTGACACACGGGAGAAATTTGACTTCTGCATTTGACCCATCCTTTTTCAGGAGCAGTGAGCAGCCATCTTTTTCGGCGCCCGGGGGGCAGTACCGTGAAGGGTCTTGCCCAAGGACCCACACTGGTTAGCTCATTGCCCGGGGGGGGTTTGAACCTACAACCTCCAGGGGGAAAGTCCATGACTTACCAGTTGAGCTAACCAGCCGGTTGAGCTAACCAGCCGGTTGTTGGGACTGTTGTTGGGGCAGGTTGTTGGGGCTGGTTGTTGGGGTTTGTTGTTGGGGTTGGTGTTGTTGGGGCTGGTTGTTGGAGTTGGTTGTTGGGGCGGGTTGTTGGGGGGGCAGTACCGTGAAGGGTCTTGCCCAAGGACCCACACTGGTTAGCTCATTGCCCGGGAGTTGGTTTGAACCTACAACCTCCAGGGGGAAAGTCCATGACTTACCAGTTGGGGCTAACCAGCCGGTTGGGGCTGGAACCAGGTTGTTGGGGCTGGTTGTTGGGGCAGGTTGTTGGGGCTGGTTGTTGGGGCAGGTTGTTGGGGCTGGTTGTTGGGGTTGGTTGTTGGGGTTGGTGTTGTTGGGGCTGGTTGTTGGAGTTGGTTGTTGGGGCTGGTTGTTGGGGTTAGTTGTTGGGGCTGGTTGTTGGGGTTAGTTGTTGGGGCTGGTTATCGGTGTTGGGGTTGGTTGTTGGGGTTGGTTTTTAGGGCTGGATGTTCGGGTTGGTGTTGTTGGTGTTGGGGTAGGTTGTTGGGGCTGGTTCTTGGGGCCGGTGTTTTTGGGGCTGGATGTTGGGGCTGATGTTGTTCGGGCTTGTTGTTGGGGCTGGTTGTTGGGGTTGGTTGTTGGGGCTGGTTGTTGGGGTTAGTTGTTGGGGATGGTTGTTGGGGTTAGTTGTTGGGTTGATGGTGTTGGGGCAGGGTGTTGGGGCTGGTGGTGTTGGGGTTGGTTGTGAGAGTTGTTTTTTGGGGCTGGATGTTCGGGTTGGTGTTGTTCGTGTTGGGGCAGGTTGTTGGGGCTGGATGTTGGGGCTGGTCTTGTTGGGGCTTGTTGTTGGGGCTGGTTGTTGGGGTTGGTTGTTGGGGCTTGTTGTTGGGGCTGGTTGTTGGGGCTGGTTGTTGGGGCTGGTGTTGTTGGGGCTGGATGTTGGGGCTGGTGTTGTTGGGGCTGGTGTTGTTGGGGCTTGTTGTTGGGGTTGGTTGTTGGGGTTGGTTGTTGGGGTTAGTTGTTGGGGGTGGTTGTTGTGGTTGGTTGTTGGGGCAGGTTGTTTGGGCTGGTTGTTGGGGTTAGTTGTTGGGGCTGGTTGTTGTGGTTGGTTGTTGGGGCAGGTTGTTGGGGCTGGTTGTTGGGGTTGGTTGTTGGGGCTGGTGTTGTTGGGTTGGTGGTGTTGGGGCAGGTTGTCGGGGTTAGTTGTTGGGGATCGTTGTTGGTGTTGGTTGTTGGGGTTGGTTTTTGGGGCTGGATGTTCGGGTTGGTGTTGCTGGTGTTGGGGCAGGTTGTTGGGACTGGTGTTGGGGCAGGTTGTTGGGGCTGGTGTTGTTGGGACTGGTGTTGTTGGGGCTGGTTGTTGGGGTTGGTTGTTGGGGCTGGTGTTGTTGGGGCAGGTTGTTGGGACTAGTTGTTGGGGTTAGTTGTTGGGGCTGGTTGTTGTGGTTGATTGTTGGGGCAGGTTGTTGGGGCTGGTTGTTGGGGTTGGTTGTTGGGGCTGCTTGTTGGGGCTGGTGGTGTTGGGGCAGGTTGTTGGGGTTAGTTGTTGGGGCTGGTTGTTGTTGTTGGGGCTGGTGGTGTTGGGGTTGATTGTTGGGGTTGGTTTTTGGGGCTGGATGTTCGGGTTGGTGTTGTTGGTGTTGGGGCTGGTTCTTGGGGCTGGTTCTTGGGGCCGGTGTTTTTGGGGCTGGATGTTGGGGCTGATGTTGTTGGGGCTTGTTGTTGGGGCTGGTTGTTGGGGCAGGTTGTTGGGGCTGGTTGTTTTCTGATTGGTTGTTTGGGTTGGTAGTTGGGACTGGTTGTTGGGGCTGGTTGTTGGTGTTGGTTGTTGGGGCAGGTCGTTGGGGCTGGTGTTAGGGTTGATTGTTGGGGCTGGTGTTGTTGGGGCCGGTTGTTGGGGCTGGTTGTTGGGGCAGGTTGTTGGGATCTGGTGTTGTTGGGGCTGGTGTTGTTGGGGCTGGTGTTGTTGGGGCAGGTTGTTGGGGCTGGTTGTTGGGGCTGGTTGTTGGGGTTGGTTGTTGGGGCTGGTTGTTGGGGTTAGTTGTTGGGGCAGGTTGTTGGGGTTAGTTGTTGGGGCAAGTTGTTGGGGTTGGTGTTGTTGGGGTTGGTGTTGTTGGGGCTGGTTGTTAGGGTTGGTGTTGTTGGTGTTGGTTTTTGGGGCTGGTTGTTGGGGCTGGTTGTTGGGGTTGGTTTTGTTGGGGTTGGTTGTTGGGACTGGTTGTTGTTGGGGTTGATTGTTGGGGCTGGGGTTGTTGGGGCTGGTTGTTGGGGTTAGTTGTTGGGACTGGTTGTTGGGGTTGGTGGTGTTGGGGCTGGCTGTTGGGGTTAGTTGTTGGGGCAGGTTGTTGGTGTTAGCTGTTGGGGCTGGTGTTTTTGGGGCTGGATGTTGGGGCTGGTGTTGTTGGGGCTGGTTGTTGGGGTTGGTTATTGTGGTTGGTTGTTAGGGCTGGATGTTGGGGCTGGTGTTGTTGGGGCTGTTGTTGGGGCAGGTTGTTGGGGCTGGTTGTTGGGGTTGGTTGTTGGGGCTGGTTGTTGGGGTTGGTTGTTGGAGCTGGATGTTGGGGTTAGTTGTTGGGACTGGTTGTTGGGGTTGGTGGTGTTGGGGCTGGTTGTTGGGGTTATTTGTTGGGGCAGGTTGTTGGGGTTAGTTGTTGGGGTTGGTGTTGTTGGGGCTGGTTGTTGGGGTTGGTGTTGTTGGGGTTGGTGTTGTTGGGGCTGGTGTTGGGGCTGGTTGTTGGGGTTGGTTGTTGGAGTTGGTGTTGTTGGGGCTGGTTGTTGGGGTTGGTGTTGTTGGTGCTGGTTGTTGGGGTTGGTTGTTGGTGCTGGTTGTTGGGGCAGGTTGTTGGGGTTGGTGTTGTTGGGGCTGGTTGTTGGGCTGGTTGTTGGGGGCTGGTTGTTGAGGACCTGCCTGAGGATCTAAGGCTGCAGCTCGTACAGGGTTAAAAGTTTTGAAATGTAAATGTAACGAGCTTTAAAAGTGATCAGTAAAATGAATTCTCGAACACACAGGCGCCGGTGAACGTCAAACAGGAGGAATGTGTTGATTAAAACCAGTGAGGAGCCGAGCTGCTGCTTCTGGAGGCAGGAGATGGATTTGGTTTGATTTTGAAGCTGGAGAAGAAGAGGTGCAGTAGTTTAGACGGGAGAAGAAGAGCGCGTGGATGACTTTTTCAAGATCAGGGCAGGAGAGGATATGTTCGATTTTATTTTGAATTGTGTGGAGGTGGAGAAAACAGGATTGGGCGACTTTTTTGATGTTAAGGTGTAAGTTGAGGTGAGAGTTACATAGAGTGCGGTCTGTGTAGTAAACGAAGGTGTAGGGCCTAGGGAGGACATTTGGACTCAGCCCTCGTCATAGTTTACGTCTTGTCTTTTATCTCTTATCGTTTTATTATCCGCTCTCAGGTCGGGAGTGTTCAGAACTTTCTCTTGTGTGAATGTGTAACTAAACGAGGTCTGTCGTTTCATAATCTCGTCAAAATAACGTGTTTTATGAGGAATAGAACGTTCTACAAAGCTGTAATTACGCCGCACGTCTCTGAGTTACACAAACAGTCGTAAAAGGAGAAATTCAATTCGTCAACTGGACAATGTTTATTTGGTCGACCAAATAAACTTTGTCCAGTTGTCTCTTCACCCTCTCTTCTCTCTCTTCACCCTCTTCCCTCTCTTCACCCTCTCTTCTCTCTTTTCACCCTATTCTCTCTCTCTTCACCCTCTTCTTTCTCTTCACCCCCTTGTCTCTCTCTTTACCCTCTCTTCTCCACCAGTTTTTCGGTTAATTTGAAAAATAAAACCTCCATTTTGTCTCTTCATGTGGTTTTATCGTATTTATCCGTTGTTCTTTGGTTCAGATGTACTTGGTCCTCTGGCGTCTTCGTGGAGTCCGTCGTGTTCTGAAACTTTGATTTTCTGGAGCAAATGTGAAATCGTTAAACGCCTTTTTCGACGGGCTGTGGTTTCGTGCGACTCCCTGCGTGGTTTAGAAGGTCAAATAAAAACAAGAATTTGAAATATCTTGTAAAAATAGTTTTGATCTGTAAAACTTTAAAGAATGTAAAAGAATCTGGCTCAAATTTTACAAACTTTTTTTGTTGTTGTTAGAATCAGAATAAGTTAAACATTTCAAATTCCATAAATATGAAAAATTTGGTGTCCCCAAATATGAGGTAAAGGTTCAAACCTGAACTTTTACTGATGACAATGTAATGCTGAATTATTCTGAATTACCTAAACATCGGACATTTATTTATGTAATAATTTGGTTGTTTTGGTTTTGGTTAAAAAAAACATTGCAATAGAGGAAAACAAACATCGTCGCTGGATTAAAGAGGCAATCGAAGTACGGAAACGTGCCCACGGGACGATAAACCGAGACGAGGGGCTTTTTTACTCTCACACACCTAAGATACTGTCCTGAGGAAGTCGGTAGGAAGACGGTGCCAAAACCTGAACGGACACGTCACAGCAACATCATGAAGACCTCAGGGAGCAGTCCAAACTGAATAATAAAGAGCTCCTCAGACACGTGAATGAAACAAACACGACTCCAAGTCTGTGGCACCTGGTCAGTAGAGGGTGCCGACACAGATAAAATGAATGAAGTTGTTATTTAGTCTTTGGCGTTCCGTTTCATGTTTTGTTTAAAACTGAACATGTATGTGCAGAGACATGTTTATCATGTTAAATGTGCTCGGATCACTGTATTTGCTTCATGGCTTCAGCACATCTGTGTGTAGCAGCACTGGTTATGTTTGCCTTTCAGCACACGGGAGAGTACGGCGAAGAGACATTATAGCCCCGCCCATCAGAGCAGCAGACACACAGACTCCGCCCCGGGGCACTCGCGAGGAGAGCGCAGGGACGAAACCCCACAGCCCCGCTGCTGGGGCCCAGGGGTTGGGGCTGGTGTTTTTGGGGCAGGATGTTGGGGCTGGTTGTTGGGGTTGGTTGTTGGGGCTGGTGTTGTTGGGGCAGGTTGTTGGGGCTGGTTGTTGGGGTTGGTTGTTGGGGCTGGTTGTTGGGGTTGGTTGTTGGGGCAGGTTGTTGGGACTGGTTGTGGGGGTTGGTTTTTGGGACTGGATGTTTGGGTTGATGTTTTTCGTGTTGGGGCTGTTTGTTGGGGCTGGTGTTGTTGGGACTGTTGTTGGGGCAGGTTGTTGGGGCTGGTTGTTGGGGTTGGTTGTTGGGGCAGGTCGTTGGGGCTGGTTTTTGGGGTTGGTGTTGTTGGGGTTGGTTGTTGGGGCTGGTTGTTGGGGTTAGTTGTTGGGGCTGGTTGTTGGGGTTAGTTGTTGGGGCTGGTTATCGGTGTTGGGGTTGGTTGTTGGGGTTGGTTTTTAGGGCTGGATGTTCGGGTTGGTGTTGTTGGTGTTGGGGCAGGTTGTTGGGGTAGGTTGTTGGGGCAGGTCCCTGGGGCTGGTTGTTGGTGTTGGTGTTGTTGGGGCTGGTTGTTGGGGCTGGTTGTTGGGGCTGGTGGGGTTAGTTGTTGGGGCTGGTTGTTGGGGTTAGTTGTTGGGGATGGTTGTTGGTTTTGGGGCTGGTGGTGTTGGGGTTGGTTGTGAGAGTTGGTTTTTGGGGCTGGATGTTCGGGTTCTTCTCTCTTTTCACCCTCTTCCCTCTCTTCACCCTCTCTTCTCTCTTTTCACCCTCTTCTCTCTCTTCACCCTCTCTTCTCTCTTTTCACTCTCTTCTCTCTCTTCACCCTCTGCCCTCTCTTCACCCTCTTCTTTCTCTTCACCCTCTCTTCTCTCTCTTCACCCTCTCTTCTCTCTTTTCACCCTCTTCCCTCTCTTCACCCTCTCTTCTCTCTTTTCACCCTCTTCTCTCTCTTCACCCTCTGCCCTCTCTTCACCCTCTTCTTTCCCTTCACCCCCTTGTCTCTCTCTTTACCCTCTCTTCTCCACCAGTTTTTCGGTTAATTTGAAAAATAAAACCTCCATTTTGTCTCTTCATGTGTTTTATCGTATTTATCCGTTGTTCTTCGAGTCAGATGTACTTGGTCCTCTGGCGTCTTCGTGGAGTCCGTCCTGTTCTGAAACTTCGATTTTCTGGAGCAAATGTGAAATGGTTAAATGCCTTTTTCGACGGGCTGTGGTTTTGTGCGACTCCCTGCGCGGTTTAGGTCAAATAAAAACAAGAATTTGAAATATCTTGTAAAAATAGTTTTGATCTGTAAAACTTTAAAGAATGTAAAAGAATCTGGCTCAAATTTTACAAACTTTTTTGTTGTTGTTAGAATCAGAATAAGTTAAACATTTCAAATTCCATAAATATGAAAAATTTGGTGTCCCCAAATATGAGGTAAAGGTTCAAACCTGAACTTTTACTGATGACAATGTAATGCTGAATTATTCTGAATTACCTAAACATCGGACATTTATTTATGTAATAATTTGGTTGTTTTGGTTTTGGTTAAAAAAAAAAAAGTGAAAGAAAAAGAGAAGCACATTATGGACCGGGACGGCGCAAACGTCATCGCAATAGAGGAAAACAAACATCGTCGCTGGATTAAAGAGGCAATCGAAGTACGGAAACGTGCCCACGGGACGATAAACCGAGACGAGGGGCTTTTTTACTCTCACACACCTAAGATACTGTCCTGAGGAAGTCGGTAGGAAGACGGCGCCAAAACCTGAACGGACACGTCACAGCAACATCATGAAGACCTCAGGGAGCAGTCCAAACTGTCAGGATGAAAACAAACTCTTGGTCTGAACAAACAACCTGAGAATCCAAGGCCATGGTTCATGACCGGAAAAAGGTGTCTTGCCCTCTCCGGGTGGTAGAGAGTCCTCCTCAGGTGGAGGAGTTCAAGTATGTCGGGGTCTTGTTCTCGAGTGAGGGGAGGATGGAGCGTGAGATTGACAGGTGGATCGGTGCGGCGTCGGCAGTGATGCGGTCGCTGTACCAGACCGTTGTGGTGAAGAGGGAGCTGAGCCGAAAGGCAAAGCTCTCGATTTACCGTCGATCTACATTCCTCCCCTCACCTATGGTCATGAGCTCTGGGTAATGACCGAAAGGACGAGATCGCCGATACAAGCGGCCGAAATGAGTTTCCTCCACAGAGTGGCTGGACGCTCCCTTAGAGATAGGGTGAGGAGTAGACCTGGTTCAGTCCTGGTTTAGTCCTGGTTTAGTCCCAGTTTAGACCTGGTTTAGTCACGGTTTAGTCCCAGTTTAGACCTGGTTTAGTTCCAGTTTAGACCTGGTCTGGCTCGGGCGTCTGTTCCGGACGCCCCCTGGACTCCTCCCTCGGGAGGTGTTCCGGGCACGTCCCACCGGGAGGAGGCCCCGGGGAAGACCCAGGACACACTGGAGGAGGGACAATGGCCGTTTCCCAATTCACCGACGGCACGCTTGTGAGTGTGCACTCGGTCTGTTGTCGAGACGGCGCACACTCGCTCTGTCCTTAGTGCACTACGTTTCTCACATGGGCGTCTGCGAAATGGAACAGGTCCCGCCTCAGCTCAATGAGCCGGGTGGTCTGCTCCTTGTTCCCTAAAGACAAAAATATTATTCTATTGCGACTAGTAATACTTGGAATTGGGACATGGTCAATGTTCCCCCTAATTTTTAATGTTTCTGACCAAACCCACAATAACTCCACATCCGAAATGCACCCCCCCCCCCCCCCCCCCACACACACACACACACGGCTCGCACTTTGCAGATATAAAAAAAAAATGACCCCGCGGCTGAATAAAAAGCGGAGATCCGCTAAAAAGCTCTTTCGTCCCTGATTTACAGGGCGCTGCACAAGTTTTCTTGTGCGCTGAGAATGTGCGAGCAGTGCGCAGCTTAGAGTAAACGCTGGACATGGCGACACTGTAGAATATCCAACATTACAACAGCAAAGGAAATATAGAAGTGTAAGGGGAAAAGCATGTGAACGGGAATACAGGTGCCGTGAACTATGCCGTTACGGCTACTGTCACATGTTTAGCGTAGTTTATGAAGAGTTTCATGTAGCATAGTTGTAGGTGAGGTGAACCAGTACGTATATTTTATAGTGACGTCGCAACTCTCACTTGTGGATGTCGCTGGCGAGTCGGTCTTTGTAGTCCCGCGCTGTGCATGCTGGGGCTTTTAAGTGTGCCAAACGTGCATGTTTGCACGCTTGGTCCATGCCCCGATTTCCATGGAAACGACGGCGCCGTTCAGAGCTCGTCTCGACGGTGCAGGGGGAAAAAAACGAATGGAACGGCGCCGGATATGACGCATATCCCGTTCCAAGGACGCTCACAAGTGTGCCGTCGCTGAATTGGGAAACGGCCTATGTCTCCCGGCTGGCCTGGGAACGCCTTGGGGTCCCCCCGGAGGAGCTGGAGGAAGTGTCCGGGGTGAAGGAAGTCTGGGAGTCCCTGCTTAGACTGTTGTCCCGTCAACCGGCCCCGGAAAAGAGGAAGAACATGGACGGATGGGTAAATTGTCAGAAGAATGAACCTGATTGGACTGTGTCTGTTTACAGGTTTAGGTTAGGTCTGGTCCTTTTAACACTTTTGCTGTTCAGATATTGTGAAAAGTGGACAGTCCCTCGGACAGTCCCGCGGACAGTCCCGCAGACAGTCCCGCGGACAGTCCCGCGTAGATTTGGTTTGTGTTTGTGCAGGTTCGGTGGGTGGACGTGTCTGCTCCTCTCCGTCCTCTCGGCCACAGGAAGTGACCGCCTCCCGAACTTTGTCCTGATGATGGTGGACGACCTGGGCATCGGGGATATCGGTTGCTATGGAAACGACACGATCAGGTCAGAGCTGTGCAAGTACTCTTGAAGTACTCTTGTGTTACTACAGTAAAGTTACAGATACAGAAATACTGAAGTAAAAGTACAAGTATGAGAGTACCTGTCTGAGCAGAGTGAACATGACTGTCCCCTCTGTCCTCTGTCCCCTCTGTCCTCTGTCTCCTCTGTCCCCTCTGTCCTCTGTCTCCTCTGTCCCCTCTGTCCTCTGTCTCCTGTCCTCTGTCCCCTGTCCCCTCTGTCCTCTGTCCCCTCTGTCCTCTGTCTCCTCTGTCCCCTCTGTCCTCTGTCTCCTCTGTCCCCTGTCCCCTCTGTCCTCTGTCTTCTCTGTCTCCTCTGTCCTCTGTCCCCTCTGTCCTCTGTCTCCTCTGTCCTCTGTCCCCTCTGTCCTCTGTCCCCTCTGTCCTCTCTCTCCTCTGTCCTCTGTCTCCTCTGTCCTCTGTCCCCTCTGTCCTCTCTCTCCTCTGTCCTCTGTCTCCTCGGTCTCCTCTGTCCTCTGTCCTCTGTCCCCTCTGTCCTCTGTCTCCTCTGTCCCCTCTGTCCTCTGTCTCCTCTGTCCTCTGTCCCCTCTGTCCCCTCTGTCCCCTCTGTCTCCTCTGTCCTCTGTCCCACGTCTCCTCTGTCCCCTCTGTCCTCTGTCCCCTCTGTCCTCTGTCCTCTGTCTCCTTTGTCCTCTGTCCCCTCTGTCCCCTCTGTCCCCTCTGTCCCCTCTGTCCTCTGTCCCCTCTGTCCTCTGTCCCCTCTGTCCTCTCTCCTCTGTCTCCTCTGTCCCCTGTGTTCTCTGTCTCCTCTGTCCCTCTGTCCTCTCCTCTGTCCCTCTCTCCTCTGTCCCCTCTGTCCTCTGTCCCCTCTGTCCTCTGTCCTCTGTCCCCTCTGTCCTCTGTCTCCTCTGTCCCCTCTGTCCTCTGTCTCCTCTGTCCTCTGTCCCCTCTGTCCTCTGTCTCCTCTGTCCCCTCTGTCCTCTGTCTCCTCTGTCCTCTGTCCCCTCTGTCCTCTGTCTCCTCTGTCCTCTGTCCCCTCTGTCCTCTGTCTCCTCTGTCCTCTGTCCTCTGTCTCCTCTGTCCTCTGTCTCCTCTGTCCCCTCTGTCTCCTCTGTCCTCTGTCTCCTCTGTCCCCTGTGTCCTCTCTCCTCTGTCTCCTCTGTCCCTCTGTCCTCTCTCCTCTGTCCTCCTGTCCTCTCTCCTCTGTCCTCTGTCCCTCTCTCCTCTGTCACCTCTGTCCCCTCTGTCTCCTCTGTCCTCTGTCTCATCTCTCCTCCGTCCTCTCCTCTGTCCTCTCTCCTCTGTCCGTCTCTCCTCTTTCCTCTGTCCCCTCTGTCCTCCGTCCTCTCTCCTCTGTCTCCTCTGTCCCCTGTGTCCTCTCTCCTTTGTCCCCTCTGTCCTCTGTCTCCTCTGTCCTCCATCCTCTCTCCTCTGTCTCCTCTGTCCCCTGTGTCCTCTCTCCTTTGTCCCCTCTGTCCTCTGTCCCCTCTGTCCTCCGTCCTCTCTCCTCTGTCTCCTCTGTCTCCTCTGTCCCCTGTGTCCTCTCTCCTTTGTCCCCTCTGTCCTCTGTCTCCTCTGTCCTCCATCCTCTCTCCTCTGTCTCCTCTGTCCCCTGTGTCCTCTCTCCTTTGTCCCCTCTCGCCTCTCTCCCCTCTGTCCTCCGTCCTCTCTCCTCTGTCTCCTCTGTCTCCTCTGTCCCCTGTGTCCTCTCTCCTTTGTCCCCTCTGTCCTCTGTCTCCTCTGTCCCATCTTTCCCCTCTGTCCTCTCTCCTCTGTCTTCTGTGTCCTCTTTCCTGTCTCCTCTGTCCCTCTGTCCTCTCCTCTGTCCCTCTGTCCCTCTCTCCTCTCCTCTGTCCCCTCTGTCTCCTCTGTCCCCTCTGTCTCCTCTGTCCCTCTCTCCTTTCTCCTCTGTCTCCTCTGTCCTCTGTCTCATCTCTCCTCTGTCCCTCTGTCCTTTCTCCTCTGTCCCTCTGTCCTCTGTCCTCTCTCCTCTGTCCCTCTCTCCTCTTTCCTCTGTCCCCTCTGTCCTCCGTCCTCTCTCCTTTGTCCCCTCTGTCCTCTGTCCCCTGTGTCCTCTCTCCTTTGTCCCCTCTGTCCTCTGTCCCCTCTGTCCCATCTTTCCCCTCTGTCCTCTCTCCTCTGTCTCCTGTGTCCTCTCTCCTGTCTCCTCTGTCCTCTCCTCTGTCCCTCTGTCCTCTGTCCCTCTCTCCTCTCCTCTGTCCCCTCTGTCCTCTGTCCCCTCTGTCTCCTCTGTCCCCTCTGGCTCCTCTGTCTCCTCTGTCCTCTGTCCTCTCTCCTCTGTCCCTCTGTCCTCACTCCTCTCTCCTCTGTCTCCTCTGTCCCCTCTGTCCTCTCTCCTCTGTCTCCGCTGTCCTCTGTCCCCTGTCCCCTGTCCCCTGTCCCCTGCAGGACTCCTCACATTGACAGACTGGCATCAGAGGGGGTCAAACTGACCCAGCACCTCTCTGCTGCCCCCCTGTGTACGCCGAGCCGCACTGCCTTCCTGACGGGACGCTACGCCCTGCGCTCAGGTATGTCCCGTCCTCTGTCCCCTGTCCCCTGTCCTCTGTCCCCTGTCCTCTGTGAAGTCCCTTTGACCCTGTGAAAACCTTTTCAAGAGCCCAAGGGTTTGTAGCAGCTGTCAACAAAGCAAAGGGTGTCCTCTGTGTCCTCTCTGTGTCCTCTGTGTCCTCTGTCCTCTCTTCACCCCCTTGTCTCTCTCTTCACCCCCTTGTCTCTCTCTTCACCCCCTTCTCTCGCTCTTCACCCCCTTGTCTCTCTCTTCACCCCCTTCTCTCTCTCTTCACCCCCCTTCTCTCTCTCTTCACCCCCTTCTCTCTCTCTTCACCCCCTTCTCTCGCTCTTCACCCCCTTGTCTCTCTCTTCACCCCCTTCTCTCTCTCTTCACCCCCTTGTCTCTCTCTTCACCCTCAGGTCTGGGCAGTGAGGGTCGGGTCCAGGTGCTGTTGTTCCTGGGGGGCTCTGGGGGCCTGCCCCCCTCTGAGACGACGTTCGCCGAGAGGCTCCAGCGGCAGGGCTACACCACAGGCCTCGTGGGTGAGGACGTCTCTCTGTCCCGTCTCCGTTCAGCTCCACAAAATAACTGCAGTGTAGAACAGGAAAACTGCAGTTTTTTCATGTCCAAAATACTACATTATGCAGTACAATGCAGTATTTTTGATTCTACTGAAAATAATTGAAGTTTTTAGCACTTTGTCTCGGTGCCTGTTAGCATTGCTTGAACTGACAGTGATGCTAATGATTTAGCAACAAGTCCTGCAGTATCTGCGATCAATACTTAATCACCAGCACTTCACGCACATTAATCACATTAATCACATTAATCGCCCATCGCTTTAATGGGCGGCTTGGCTAGAAATATGATGCTAATGTTGACAGTTCCACAAGCCCCCTGCTTTCAGCTAAATATCTCCCTTTGGTGATAAACGGAGAAATTCAATTGGTCAACTGGACAAAGTTTATTTGGTCGGCAGAACTGACAAAGCAACTCGGATGAGCTGTGAAACGTTTTGGACCAAATAAACTTTGTCCAGTTGACAAATTGAATTTCTGCTTTTATCATGGATTCTACCTGGACGACTGAGGGACTCTTCTCACATCTTCTTTTGATGCAGAAATAATTTGACCCAAGAAAGATGAAGTATTTAAATATGTCCTAAAGTCTGGAGTGTCAGAGTTTAGCGGCACTTTACTCACCCCAGAACAAAGAGAAATGTGTTCCTCAAACATCACCGGGGACACGGGGTCTTCCTGCTGGACGTGGTCACCTCCGATGTAACAACTGTTTGCCTCGTTGTCCAATATCCTGGCATATTCTGGCTGAACGTCCCGAGGAGAGAGTTCTCGGCACGGCACGGCGGCATGTTGACTGAGTGGCTAGCGCTCATGCTTCACAGCAAGAAGGTTCTGGGTTTGATCCCTGGGTCGCCCAGGCCTTTCTGTGTGGAGTTTGCATGTTCTCCCCGTGTCTGGGTGGGTTTCCTCCGGGCACTCCGATTTCCCCCACCAACCCAAAACATGCACCAGGTAAAATCCTCCAGCTGAGGTCCTGACCAAACCGAAGCAAGAAGATCATGGAGATGGTCCCCGGGCGCAGTAATGTGCTGCCCACTGCTCCTAATAACAGGATGGGTCAAATGCAGAGAAGAATTTCTCCTGTGTGAGATCAATAAAGTCACTTCTTAAAGACTTCTTCCTTCTTACGCAGCATTTACAGTCAAAGTTACGGACTTTCTCCATGTCACGGTCCTGATCCTCTTCAGATGTTCCTGTAGATAAAACATCTGATATCTGACGATCAGCTCCTCTGTGCGACAGATCGGCGTCCGGTAAAACAGCCACGATTCAGCTCATCGAAACATTACGTCTTTACCTGCAGCTCCGCAGCTTCAGCACCACGAGGTTCGCTCACAGCTGATTGGCGGAAAAAGAAAACAAAAGAGCGCTAATCGTTACGTGAACGTCCAGTAGCGCCAGTTTGGTAATTATGGTCATTTACACACGCCCCGATTCTTTCCCAAAAAGTCGCCAGTTTCAGAGACAAAATGTTTTTAAAGGTCCCATGGCATGAAATTTTCACTTTCTGAGGTTTTTGAACGTTAATGTGAGCTCCCCTACCCTGTTTAGGCCCCCCCCCATGGTTAAAAGTTGCGAAATGTCTAAACTGAGCATTTGCGATCCTTTTCTGCGTTACAAAAAATCGGAGCTCAAACGGGCGATTTTGAACAAGGCACCTTATTGACGTCAGATCGAAAAAAGAAATGCAAATGCAGTTCCACCCCCGTCTGTCTGAACTCAGCGTCTCTGTAAATCACGCCCAGAGAGTTTGGACTGCGAATGCGCTAGGCAATGCGAAATGCGTTTTTTTATTTGCCTGGAGGCACGTCCGAGTGTTTCTAGGCTCGGAAGTCCTTTATCTGAGCCTCTGGACCTTTGAACAGCAGTGGTTTAATTTTATTTTATGTGGAAATGTGTTTATTTTTCAATGGAACGCTTCAAATCTCTCCCCCCGTGCGAAAACAAGGAAATGGATCAGCTGAGAGCTCAGAGCGAGAGCGGAGAGTTTGGCCACGCCCCCACCCTCTACTATTGGCCATCTCTTTTCTCCTCATTTGCATTCAAGCAACAACGCCCATTATGGCCTGTTCAGAGAGAAAAAAAATACTCTTTCTCATCTTATCTCTGTTTCTCATGAGTGTTGATTTTGAAGAAGGATTCATTTACAGTATTAGGGAACCATTAAGGAGCCATATAAAAGCATCAAGAAGTACCATGTCATGGGATCTTTAAAACGATCAATACTGTTATCTGAAACATGGAGCGGCTTCATCATCTCAACGAGCACATTTGGTAAAAAAAACAAAAATCACAAATTTTGGAAAAAAAAAAAAAATTTACACGATTTTCTTGTGTTGGCTCTGAGCGACTTGTATCTGTTTGTGTATTTGTATATTTGTTTGTGTATTCGTGTATTTATTTGTGTGTCTCTGTGTATTGGTGCAGGGAAGTGGCACCAGGGCGTGAGTTGTGACCGTCGTGAGGACCACTGCCACCACCCGAACCTCCAGGGCTTCTCGTCGTTCTACGGTCTGCCCTTCACCCTGTTCAACGACTGCGCGCCCGGCCACGGCAGCGACGTGCTGGCCGACCTGCAGGGGGCGCTCCGAGGCCTCACCGTGCTGCTCGGGCTGGGGCTCGCCACGCTGGTGAGAATGTCCGGGACACCGAGACGCGAGTGCGCGACACGAGTGCGAGACGCGAGTGCGAGAGACGACTGCGAGACGCGAGTGCGAGAGACGACTGAGCGACATGAGTGCGCGACACGATTGCGCGACACAACTGCGCGACACGAGTGCGCGACACGAGTGCGAGAGACAACTGCGCGACACGAGTGCGAGACGCGAGTGCGCGACGCGAGTGCGCGACGCGAATGCGAGAGACGAGTGCGCGACGCAAGTGCGAGACGCAAGTGCGAGACGCAAGTGCGAGACGCAAGTATGAGACGCGAGTGTGCGACGCGAGTGCGAGATGGGGCCAAACATCGACCCTCAAACCTCAAGAGCGGGAGGAAGATCTTTACTTTTCTTACACTCTTATTTTTATCTGTTTAAAGCCGCACTGCGTAACTTTTCCGGTGGAGGGTCCGTCAGACGAATAACATGGAGATGTTATTGCTTTGTCTGGAATGTTCCGCAGTGTGGCATTAAACCTTTCTATCTACATGGAGACCAAACCAGGCCAGGTTACAGGTCAGATCTGTAGAGAGGCGACCCCGCTCACAGTCGGAATGTTTTTCTAGAAGAGAGAGAAAGGGCAAGAAAGAGAGCAAGAGAGGAGAGACAGAGAGAAGAGGAGGAAGACAGGAGGAAGAGGAGGAAGAGAGGAGGAGGAGAGAAGAGGAGGAGAGGACGAGGAGAGGAGGAGAGGACGAGGAGAGGAGGAAAAGATGAGGAGGAAGAAGATGAGGAGAGGAGGGAGAAGATGAGGAGAGGAGGAAGAGAGGAGGAGGAAGAGGAGAGGAGGAGAGGAGGAAGAGAGAAGGAGGAGGAAGAGAGGACGAGGAGAGGAGGTAGAGAGGAAGACAGGAGGAAGAAAGGATGAGGAGAGGAGGAAGAGAGGATGAGGAGAGGAGGACGAGAGGAGGAAGAGATGAGGAGGAAGAAGATAAGGAGAGGAGGGAGAAGATGAGGAGAGGAGGAAGAGAGGACGAGGAGAGGAGGAAGAGAGGAGGAAGAGAGGATGAGGAGAGGAGGAAGAGGAGGAAGAGAGGAGGAAGAGAGGGAGAGGAGAGGATGGGGAGAGGAGGAAGAGGAGGAAGAGAGGAGGAAGAGAGGATGAGGAGAGGAGGAAGAGGACGAGGAGAGGACGAGGAAGAGGAGGAAGAGAGGACAAGGAGAGGAGGAAGAGAGGAGGAAGAGAGGACGAGGAGAGAAGGAAGAGAGGATGAGGAGAGGAGGAGGAGAGGAGGAAGAGAGGACGAGGAGGAAGAGAGGAGGAAGAGGAGGAAGAGAGGTCCTCATCTGTTCATCTCTCATGAGGAAGTCCAGTCCTAAAGCTGCAGTGCCCCCGTGTGGTGGTGCAGGGTATTACACTTTTCACATGTGATGAAGTTGCGTTTAAGGAACTGTGGAGGATTTAGATTTGAAATTCCACAAACTCGAGCATCTGTGCCTCCAGAAACGAAGTAAAACTCAGATCAAAAATAAATATAATTATAATTTATTTATTTATTCACAGAGGTCAAAATATCACAAAACTGACTCATGTGAACTTTAAGTCATGTTCTCTCGTGTCTCTGTAGGACATGTCTCTGTAGGATGTGTCTCTGTCTGTAGGATGTGTCTCTGTAGGACATGTCTCTGTAGGATGTGTCTCTGTAGGACGTGTCTCTGTGGGACGTGTCTCTGTCTGTAGTACGTGTCTCTGTAGGACGTGTCTGTCTGTAGGACGTGTCTCTGTGGGACGTGTCTCTGTGGGACGTGTCTGTAGGACGTGTCTCTGTGGGACGTGTCTCTGTAAGACGTGTCTTTGTAGGACGTGTCTCTGTCTGTAGTACGTGTCTCTGTAGGATGAGTCTCTGTCTGTAGTACATGTCTCTGTAGGACGTGTCTCTGTCTGTAGTACGTGTCTCTGTAGGACGTGTCTGTCTGTAGGACGTGTCTCTGTAGGACGTGTCTCTGTAGGACGTGTCTCTGTCTGTAGGACGTGTCTCTGTAGGATGTGTCTCTGTAGGATGTGTCTCTGTAGGACGTGTCTCTGTAGGACGTGTCTTTGTAGGACGTGTCTCTGTAGGACGTGTCTCTGTAGGATGTGTCTCTGTCTGTAGTACGTGTCTCTGTAGGACGTGTCTCTGTCTGTAGGATGTGTCTCTGTAGGACGTGTCTCTGTCTGTAGGACGTGTCTCTGTAACACGTGTCTCTGTAGGACGTGTCTCTGTAGGACGTGTCTCTGTGGGACGTGTCTCTGTAGGACATGTCTCTGTAGGACATGTCTCTGTAGGACGTGTCTCTGTAGGACGTGTCTCTGTAGAATGTTTTTGAAACAGTTTGAGCTCTGGATACTTTCCACTCCTTTAAAGGGACAGTGTGTAAGATTTTTACCTGTTAATTACTGAAATTGAAGATACCCATTCAAAAATACATTGTTTTCCAAGCCTTTTCACTTCCATCATGAAATCAAAGTATTCTTTTGGACTTAGATATAGTCACATAAAAGGGGGATCTTCCCCATGCAGAGGCAGCCATTTTGAATACGAGAGCCGCAGAAGGACATTTGGGCTCATCCTTCACCTCGGCTCCTGCTAACAGCTGCTCAGCCGCGCTGCATGTGGGAGCGAAGGAGAGAAGGAGAGAAGGGGAAGGGGAGGGGTGAAGGGGGAGCCTCGTGTAAACAAGCATGCTGCCGGATCACACATCGTAATGGATCTAAGACGTATTTTGGACTAAATTGTTTTACTGGATTTTATTCGCTGGATCCTTACGGACAGATTGAGACCAAGTTTATGGTGAAATACAGAGTTTGACCTGTGCAGAGCCTTCAAAGGTAAGCTAAGTAAGCTAAGTTTTGTGCTTTTCTGTATAAAAGCCCCATGTGCTCGGGGAGTGATTGTTTTGCAGGGAAATGAATTCCATAGTCAAAAAGAGGAGACTGTAAGGTTTCATTTGATGTGTAGATTGTCATGAATCATGATCGGGATTGTGTGTTTTCATGCGAAAAGAAAAAAAAAAGTGAACGGGGGATCGCGTTTTATGTATACAGCGGTGCGCGGTTCGTGCGCGGGCACGCGAGATTTCGGCGCTACGTCGCGCCCGGGTGACCCTCGAGGTCTGCCATAGCCAAAAGAGGAAGTGGAATAGCTAGTAACCACCTATGCGCCACGAATCCTACACACTGTCCCTTTAAAGCTGCACTGTGTAACTTTTGTGTGCTGGACCCGGTGTGTGCGTCGCCCCCTGCAGGTGTTTGTGCGCCAGTGCGGCCTGGTGGACCTCAGCCCGTCCCTCCTGGCGTTCCTCGGGCTCCTCGTCCTGCTCCTGGCCTCGGTGTGGCTGGTGCCGTTCGGGATGCTGCGCAGGTGGAACTGTGTCCTGATGAGGGACCGGCAGGTGGTGGAGCAGCCCCTCAGGGTGGAGTCTGTGCCCCGGCGGCTCCTCGCAGAGGCCCAGGACTTCATCCACAGGTGGGACTCGTGCTGGGGTACGACTGTCCACTTTGTGTTTGACCAGTGTTCTTCTAGAAGTTCTCTTTTTCTGGAGAAAGTCCTAGATTACACAAAATAGACTCTTGAGAGCTTTAAGTCACGTTCTGATGATGTTCCTCCTCAAAAACATCCTGATCCAGGGACTAAAGCAGGACTAAACCAGGACTAAACCAGGACTAAAGCAGGACTAAACCAGGACTAAACCAGGACAAAAGCAGGACTAAACCAGGACTAAACCAGGACTAAAGAAGGACTAAACCAGGACCTAAACAGACCTGGAGTCGTGTTTGTTTCATTCTCATGTTTGAGGAACTCTTTATTATTCGTCTGTAACATCTCCAAAGCTCCAAACGCTCTGTTCCACCTCGTGATGTCATCAAGTGGGAGTTTCCAAGTGAACAGTGAACTTTTACCTTTAGTTCAGTCGAGATCGGCGACTCCAGGACTGAAATGATCCAGATAACAGGTTTACAAAGTCCTGTACAAGCAGAAAGAAGAATAAAAACGGCATCCAAAACATACAAAATCAGACAATGAAGCAAACTATTCAATTAAGTATAATAAATAAGTTAATAAAATAGAATAAAGAAGTGTGAAGAATCCACGGTAAAAGGAGAAATTCAATTTGTCAACTGGACAAAGTTTATTTGGATGAGCTGTGAAACGTCTTTGACCAAATAAACTTTGTCCAGTTGACAAAGTGAATTTCTCCTTTTATCAAAAGTAGAGTAAAAATAAAACATGAATAAAATTGAGCTAAAACCAGCTAAAGGAAAGCCAAAAATTAGTTTTAAGAAATTATTTAAAAGATGATACTGATGGTGCGAGCCTCATCTTCTCAGGCAGGTCGTTCCACAGGACCTTCCTGAGGATCTAAGGCTGAAGAGGAACAGCCACAGGAACTTAAACTGCATCATCTCATCCACATTATCCACAAATAAAGACCCCACTCCACCAAACCGCGCCGTGAATCCAGTTTGAGGCGTTCTTTAAAAGTAAAAAGTCCAGATTAGTTCCTCACGAGTGCACGGATCGAGGTGAAGCTGCAGGTTAGCGACCGTGACTCTACTTCCTGTGGACTTTATCTCCAATCTTTTCTGCTTTAAAAATCATGAATCTGAAGTTTTGCACCACATTTCACAAATAATAACACAGTTCTGCACGAATGGACAAACATACAACCACAACATGATACAGGGCTCTCAAGTTTTGAGCGGGGTCGTGCGTGTGACTGTAATTTCAGTCACGGGGGGGGGGTGGGCAGCAGGTTCACCTCCAAGATCGTCTGAGACCAGCCACTCGGACAGCTGCTGAAACAATTGGTTTGCATAACCAAACAATTTCTGCACAAACTGCCAGAAACCATCTCAGGGAAGCTCAACTGCATGCTCGTCGTCCTCATCGGGGCCTTAACCTGACTCCAGATCGTCGCCGTAACAGACTTGAGTGGGCAAATGCTCACATTCGATGGCGTCTGGCACGTTGGAGAGGTGTTCTCTTCACAGATGAATCTCGGTTTACATTGTTCAGGGCAGATGGCAGACAGTGTGTGTGGCGTCGTGTGGGTGAGCGCTTTGCTGATGTCAATGTTGTGGATCGAGTGGCCCATGGTGGTGGTGGGGTTATGGTATGGCCAGGCATCTGTTATGGTCGAAGAACACAGGTGCATTTTATTGATGGCATTTTGAATGCACAGAGATACCGTGATGAGATCCTGAGGCCCATTGTTGTGCCATACATCCATGAACACCACCTCATGTTTCAGCAAGATAATGCACGGCCCCATGTTGCAAGGATCTGTACACAATTCTTGGAAGCTGAAAATGTCCCAGTTCTTGCATGGCCAGCATACTCACCGGACATGTCACCCATTGAGCATGTTTGGGATGTGCGTATACGACAGCGTGTACCAGCTCCCACTAATATCCAGCAACTTCGCACAGCCATTGAAGAGGAGTGGACCAACATTCCACAGGCCACAATTGACAATCTGATAAACTCTATGCGAAGAAGATGTGTTGCACTGCATGAGGCAAATGGTGGTCACACCAGATACTGACTGGTTCTGAGTCCCCAGACCCCCAATAAAGCAAAAAAAAAAAAAATGCACATTTCAGGGTGGCCTTTTATTGTGGGCAGTATAAGGCACACCTGTGCACTAATCATGATGTCAGATCAGCATCTTGATGTGGCACACCTGTGAGGTGGGATGGATTATCTCAGCAAAGCAGAAGTGCTCACTATCACACATTTAGACAGATTTGTGAACAATGTTTGAGAGAAATGGTAATATTGTGTATCTGTAATGAATTTTAGGTCTTTAAGTCGATCTCATGAAAAATGGGAGCAAAAACAAAAGTGTTGCGTTTATATTTTTGTTGAGTGTAAGTCTCGTAAGATTCTCCTCGTGTTTGTGGTCTGTGCTTTTTGTCACACGTTTAACAATCGTTTAAGTCCGAAGTGTGTGGAGGCCTTTCGTCATTGTCAGGATCAGGATCTTGGACTCCGTGAGCGTGGTGACACCCACAGCGGTCGACTCTTTCAGTCGACGGAGAGCACAGACACAGGGAGAACATGCAAACTCCCCACAGAAAAGCCCATAACCTTCTCTGCTCTCTCTGTAGAAACAAAGACCGTCCGTTCCTCCTGTTCTTCTCGCTGGTCCACATGCACACGCCGCTCTTCACAAACCCTCAGTTTACGGGGAAGAGTCTCCACGGCCTGTACGGGGACAACCTGGAGGAGATGGACTGGATCGTAGGTCAGTGCTCTTCACCTTCTCTGAGAGTTTGAGAAGATCGTGGAGGCTCTGGTGTGTTTATTTCCTGTTCTAATGACTGTTCAGGTCAGGTGACGGAGACGGTGGACTCCCTGGGCCTGTCCAACCACACCCTGATGTACTTCACCTCGGACCATGGAGGACACCTGGAGGACAGGGACCACACGGGGCAGAAAGGGGGCTGGAACGGCATTTATAAAGGTTCTGATCTGTTAAATCAGCTTCAAAGTAGTAAAAATAGGTTCAGAATAAAACACAAATATAATTAGTTTGGTTCAAAAGCGTCTACCGTCTAAAGGCTCATTTATGCTCCGCTTTGGTACATAAACCGATCTGTAGAAACCGTCACTGCATTTACACTTCCAGATGTTTCTAACGTCAAGGCTGTGTCCTGTCAAACCACCACCAGAGACGGTTTCATGGAGAAGAGCAGTGAAACCCACACAAAATCTACAAAACACTGGTCTTTGTCCCCTACGATGACGCTTTGAGGAGGCCACGATGGACCAATGCGACTGAGATGTTCGTTACTGCATGAGTGAACACTGTGCAGGTTCTACTAAGAACTTTAATGTACAGTTTTATCTACAGACTGAACAAATCAGAGGGCGGTGCTGAAATACTGAATGTCACTCGCAAATGCGCAGATTCGAGTAGTAATACGGTATTTGTTTTCTTAAAGGTACACTGCAGATTCTGTGTGTTTCTGAGGATGGTTCGTACTCTTCCACGCAGAGCCTGGATAGTGACTCGACGAATGGCTCCATGCGGGATGTTATGTGCAGGGCTCTGAATCGTTTGCAGCTGGAACTTCCAGAGCCTGAAAGGCCTGGCCCTGGTAGCGCTTTCTTTAGATGCGGGCGTGCCCCTACACCTTTTGCTGTACCCCCCTCTGTGGAGTATCTCAGAGAGTTGCATGCCTGTTGGAGGGATCCAAGCGCTCTCTCCAGGCTCTCATCAGATGGCCGGATTTTGGCTGCTATGCACAATGCACCGGCAGCTGGTTTGGATCGCATGCCTGCTGTTGAACCTGCTGTGGCTTCCCTTATTGTTTCACCTGAGGAGGCCCTGCGGCAAGATGTTAGGTGTCCAAGACCCCAATGCCGGGTGACGGATGACTTAATCACCAAGGCCTATAACTCTGGTGCGCGGGCTGGTAGACTGGGCAATTCTTTGGCCCACCTGCTCTTGGCCCACTCTGCCTCCCTCCAGGAGGGTGATGGTGCTGCAACAGCCGCAGAATTTAGTGATGCGGCACTGCAGGCCTTTGCACTGATGTCAAGGGAGCTTGGACGTGTTATGTCTTTTTTGGTTCAGGCTGCCTGCAGATTTGGCTCGCTCAATCTCCCCTGACGGAGGCGTGCCGCAGGACCCTCCGCAGTGTGCCTGTGGAGCCCGGGCAGTTGTTTGGTTCAGCTGCCTTGGAGGCATTGGAACGTACTGTCCATGCTCGACAGACGAGGCAGCAACTTTCTGGCCTCAGTAGAGCTATGCCTCCTCCTCGGCAACCAAGGCACCCGACTGCTGGCCTCAGTGCTCGGCCACCCACTCGCAGTCGGCTTAGTGATGGACGTTTCCATCAAGACAGACCTGGCAGGACTTTTCGGATCGAACCTCACCAGTCACCACGGCGGCCTAGACACCCAAACTCTGGTCGCTGCCCCCCCAGGGCCCCTAGGGGTCGTGGGGCCAGGAATTGAAAGCTCGAGGCCGGCCGTCGGATACTTCTCCCATCAGCAGCTCAGTTATTGGGCTGCTCATGCGTCGGACCCGTGGGTGGTTGCCACTTTGGCTCATGGGTACCGGCTGCAGTTCCGACGCCGGCCACACATGACAGGCCGGGTCAAGATGACTATAATCAGCGACCCGGTGAAGGCTCAGGCATTGGATCGGGAGTTGTCCGCCCTCCTGGCCAAAGGGGCCATCGAAGCAGTAGATCCCTTGCTGCAGCCCAAGGGCTACTACTCCACATATTTCCTCGTGCCCAAGAAGACAGGCGGATTTCGTCCCATTCTAGATCTACGGGGACTCAATCGTTTCATGAAGGTCTTGCCGTTCCATATGCTCACCACAGCAGAGGTTCTCCAAACCGTTGCAGTGGGGGAATGGTTCACTTCTGTAGACCTCAAAGATGCATACTTCCATGTGCCTATCGCTCCACAACACCGGAGATTTCTCAGGTTTGCTTATCGGGGTCGTCATTGGCAATTCCGGGTTCTCCCTTTTGGGCTCTCCCTCTCTCCGAGGGTGTTCACCCGATGCGTGAAGGCGGCCCTTGCTCCGTTACAAGCCGCTGGACTAAAGATATTGCCTTATCTGGACGATTGGCTGATTTGCGCCCCATCCAAAGTGTGTGTGAAGCAGGACACCGATTGCCTGCTTGCACATGTGGCCCGGTTGGGCTTCACGGTGAATATGGAGAAGAGCAACCTGACGCCAACTCAGGCAGCAACTTTTCTTGGCCTGGACTTGGACACTGTGACAATGAAGGCTCGCCCGTCCCTACGTCGCAGAGACGATATTCAAGCTTTGGTCTCTCGCTTCAAACTGGGCAGTCTGCATCCATTTGTCAGCTTTCTTCAGCTTGTGGGAAAGCTGACTTCTGTCACACGAGTTGTGCCTCTCGGCCTGCTGTCACTGCGTCCGCTGCAAATGTGGCTGAACAGTTTTCATCTGGAGCCTGCAAGGGATCGACGACGGATGCTCAGAGTGACGTGGCAGTGCTCCCGTGCACTGACCCCATGGAGGGACGGGAGTTTTTTGTCACAAGGGGTCCCCATGGGTCTGGTGGTGTGTCGCAGGGAGGTGGTCACGACAGATGCCTGCCTCACAGGATGGGGTGCTGTATGGCAGCACAGGACAGCTCAAGGGGTTTGGTCTGCCAGAGATCGCTTAGACCACATAAATGTCTTGGAGTTGTGTGCTGTCCATTTCGCTCTCAGGAGCTTTCTGTCACACCTGAGAGGGAAACACGTTCTTATTCGGTCGGACAACACTTCGACTGTTTATCACATAAACCATCAGGGGGGTGTCAGATCAGCACGACTTCTCGGGGTTGCTCGAGATCTGTTAACATGGGCTGCGTCTCATCTGTCCACGCTGCGAGCAATGTATTTACCGGGAGACGGAAATCAAGTGGCGGATTATCTCTCCCGGAGGGAACCTTCTCCAGGGGAATGGCGTCTTCACCCGGAGGAGGTGCACAGGATCTGGACCCTTTTTGGGCAGGCGGAGGTAGATCTGTTTGCCTCAAAAGAGTCGACTCACTGTCCCCTGTGGTTCTCCCTCGTGAGGGAACCAGGTTCTCTGGGACAGGATGCACTGGCACACACTTGGCCCCAGTGCCTCCTCTACGCTTTTCCCCCTCTTCGTCTGATTTGGCCAACCCTACAGAGGGTTCTCCGGGAAGGCCACAGACTGTTGCTGGTCGCACCATATTGGCCAGCACGACCATGGTTCCCATTGCTGTACAGTCTGTGTTGCGGTCTCCCATGGCGTCTTCCGGCCAGGAGAGATCTGCTGTCTCAGTTGGGGGGCCAAGTGTGGCATCCGAGGCCCCATCGACTCCAACTGTGGGTATGGCCATTGGCAGGCCCGAGCTGCAGCTGATCGGTCTCACCGATCCTGTTCGGCAAACGCTGTTGAATGCCAGAGCGGCTTCCACTCGTCAGCAGTATGAGAACAGGTGGAAGTTGTTTTCTCACTGGTGCTCTGCCCGCGGTGAGGATCCTGTGTCTTGTTCGGTGCCTATTATCCTGGAGTTCCTCCAGTCTCTCCTGGATAATGGACGGTCTCCATCCACTCTCAAGGTGTATGTTGCTGCTATATCCTGCCATCATGGTTTGGTTGGAAGCTGTACAGTTGGGGGCCATAACTTAGTTTCTCTTTTTCTACGGGGTGCTCGCAGATTGCGCCCACCAACTATACCACGGGCTCCAATGTGGGACTTGCCATTGGTCCTGGAGTCTCTATGTGGCCCTCCATTTGAGCCTTTGGCACAGGCGGACCTCAAGTGGCTTTCATGTAAAACTGCTTTTTTACTGGCTATTGTGTCAGCGAAACGGGTCCAGTGAGTTACATGCCCTTTCTGTCAGCCCTTCCTGTCTCAGGTGGAGTCCGGATGGTTCTGGTGTCACTCTGTGGCCAAACACAGCGTTCATGCCGAAGGTGTT
This sequence comes from Paratrypauchen microcephalus, assembly GCA_036785185.1. Lineage (NCBI taxonomy): Eukaryota > Metazoa > Chordata > Actinopteri > Gobiiformes > Gobiidae > Paratrypauchen > Paratrypauchen microcephalus. The sequence goes on from JAVJIX010000101.1 coordinate 3,115,216, forward strand.
GCCCCGGTCTCATTGTAACGAGCCTTTGGGCTTGGCTCGGTTTGAGCCCCCGCTTGGTGAGGACGGGGACAAGCTACAGTTGTTGTGCCCGGTCCGGGCACTGAAGGTCTATGTCTCAGTCACAGCAGGTATGAGGCGTTCAGACCAGCTGTTTGTGTGCTATGGGGGTACTAGGAAGGGCTGTCCTCTTTCCAGACACCGCCTTTCACACTGGGTCGTTGAGACCATTCACCATGCCTACAGCATTGCAGGTCGCGACCCTCCATCTGGTGTGAGGGCCCATTCTACTAGAGGCGTCTCCACTTCATGGGCGGCCATGAGAGGGGTCCCTTTGGAGACAATATGTGCTGCTGCATCTTGGGCTTCCCCAAGCACATTTGCCAGATTCTACAACGTCAATGTGATCTCTCCCCATCCTCTTGGCGTGGTTCTTCATGAATCTCTGGGCCCCTCTCAGTGAGGTATGTGCTCAGGATTCTTCGTGACATAGCTGGTATTAGTCATTCAGTGCTTTCAGCACCGCCCTCTGGCGGTCAGGAGGGATGAAATAGAACGATAGTTACGTATGTAACTACGGTTCTATGAATCCCGGATGACCGCCAGAGATTCTCTGTCACTCAGGATCCTTGCGTTTCCGCGAGAAGATTCTGAAGGAACAGAGTCACGGATGACGAGGGACTATATTACCTCCGGGTCGTCATCCTGGGTCACAGGTGTGACTCATTTGGTATTACTACTCGAACTGCGCATGTGCGAAGGGAACATTCAGTGCTTTCAGCACCGCCCTCTGGCGGTCATCCGGGATTCATAGAACCGTAGTTACATACGTAACTATCGTTTTATCTACAGACTGAACAAATCAGACAATGAAATACTAATGTCACTCACAAATTTGAGATTCAGAGCAATACGGTATTGGTTTATTTAAGGATCCCCATGAGTCTCTGCAATCGCACAGATCCTCACCCTAACCCGACTGCTCCTGGGGTCCACTCTCATCACTCTGTGGAGGAAGCTTATTTCGGCCGCTTGTATCGGCGATCTCGTCCTTTCGGTCGTTACCCAGAGCTCATGACCATAGGTGAGGGGAGGAACGTAGATTGACGGTAAATCGAGAGCTTTGCCTTTTGGCTCAGCTCCCTCTTCACCACAACGGTCCGGTACAGCGACCGTATCACTGCCAATGCCGCACCGATCCACCTGTCAATCTCACGCTCCATCCTCCCCTCACTCGCGAACAAGACCCCGAGATACTCAAACTCCTACACCTGAGGCAGGGATTCTTCACCACCCGCAGAGGAAAAGACACCTTTTTCCGGTCGAGAACCATGGCCTCAGATTTGGAGGAGCTGATCCTCATCCCAGCCGCTTCACACTCGGCTGCAAACCGCCCCAATGCACGTTGGAGGTCCCGGTTCGATGAAGCCATCAGGACCACATCATCAGGAAACAAACCGGATCCCCTCCGGCCCCAGACTGCACCTAGACTGTACATTAACAGTAAATCACGTAGTAAAAGAAGAAATTCAATTTGTCAAGACCGCAGGGAGCAGTCGAAACTGTCAGATATGAAAACGAACTCGGATTGAAAAAAGAACCTGATAACATAACTTATTGGCAGACCAAATGAGCCTGTTTGGACTTTGAAACCTCTTTATAAACCTCTTTACTCACAGCGTGCACTCTGAGCAGCTGTGAGATCACTATTATAATTATTATTATTAGTCTTTATTTGAAGGGACAACGTACAGAGACATTATGCTCATAAAACAGAGATGTACTGCACCAGATTATAGCTAAACAGCTCGTTTCCATCTGCAGTCCCTGAGGAACAATAATAAATTATACAATTTACACATCCAACAATATAAAAAGTACACATTCAGCAGCTCACATACAACATTCACATCACAATATTAAAAAGTAAACTTATTAATACATTCTTAAAAGTTCCATTCATCCATCCATTTTCTTCCTCTTATCCGGGGCAGGGTCGCTGGGGCAACAGTCTAAGCAGGGACTCCCAGACTTCCTTCACCCTGGACACTTTCTCCAGCTCCTCCGGGGGGACCCCAAGGCGTTCCCAGGCCAACCGGGAAACATAGTCCCTCCAGCGTGTCCTGGGTCTTCCCTGGGGCCTCCTTCCGGTGGGACATGCCCGGAACACCTCCCGAGGGAGGCGACCAGGAGGCATCCGGAACAGATGCCCGAGCCACCTCAGCTGGCTCCTCTCAACGTGGAGAAGCAGCGGCTCTACTCCGAGCCTTAAAAGTTGAACGTTTAAAACATAGCACACCGGGAACAGAGAGTAGGTGCTTCAGTGCTGAGAAGTCTGACCAGCCCAAAGCCATTTTTTTAGTTTTTTAGAAAAGGAGTTATAATTAGGTTGATTTTTTTTTATGTCATCTGAGAGTTGGTTCCATTGTTTTATTGCATTGTAGGAAAAGGCTGACTGTCCAAAAGCAGTTTTTCTTTTTGGGATGGCACACTGCCCCCTGGTGGAGGCCCGTGTGGTTCTGGAGGTTGTTGCTGATGTGAATTGGATGAATTGTTTTAGAGGTGCAGGTGCAGTGTTATGTTACGCCGTTGAGTTCGTCGCTGTACTGTTTGAGCGCCGTGAATCGCCTGCACAAAACTGTCTCAACTGGTTACTCAACTGGTTCAAATGGAGATGCATCCCAAAACACTCGGGATGGGACAAGATCTCGCGAGACAAAATTACCACAAAAATGATCCTGTGAGGTGAAGTGTTTACATTTCGACTGGACAAGAAAGGGTTCAGTTTTGGCAAGTTACATCTTTTACTGTTCCAAAACAAGTACGAGAATGGAAAAATTACTAAACTAAAATTTGTGAGGCCAAATTTGGAAGCTGAATTGTGAAATGTGTGAAGAATCCCTCAGTCGTCCAGGTAGAATCCATGGTAAAAGGAGAAATTCAATTTGTCAACTGGACAAAGTTTATTTGGCCGAAGACGTTTCGCAGCTCATCCGAGCTGCTTCGTCAGTCCTTTTATCATGGATTCTACCTGGACGACTGAGGGATTCTTCACACAGTAAATCACATAATCAATACAAAACAGCGACTTTTTTCATGAGGGGAACAGGCAGAAAACACATCCGTTCATCACAGTTTGGTTAGCATTGATTTCTTGAGATTTGTTTTAAAAGACGACCGTGTATGAGTGTCATTTCTTGAGGCAGCTTATTCCACTGAGAAATGCCTCTGTGGATACGAGTTTTTTCAGTGGATTCATTTTTGGTTTAAAGGAGAAGTAACGTTTTTTACAATTTGAGCCTTATTTCGGTAATAAAACAAGTTGTTTTACTCACCCATTGCACTTTGGTGTCATTTGGAGCACTTCCACAGATGTTTTAGATTAGCGTTAGCCTAGCGCGACTTCTAGCCATAGATCGGAGCATATAATAGATTCCCTGAGCATGTAATATGCCCCGTGCGGTCTCCAAATAACACAAACTTTAGCACTTTTCAAATCATAGAAGCTCGATGTCTTAGTCTACACTTTCGTTTGAGTCAAAAGTGGCCTGTAATCCGAGATTTATCCATAATTTACAGCTTTGCGTTTCATGTTTGGGTCCCGGGAGCTGAGAGCGAAATAAACTGTGACTCTGCACATGCGCACTGGCGTCCTCATCTACTCGAAACTATGGATAAATCTCAGATTACAGGCCACTTTTGACTCAAACGAAAGTGTAGACTAAGACATCGAGCTTCTATGATTTGAAAAGTGATAAAGTTTGTGTTACTTGGAGACCGCAAACATGTGCCCCGAGAACTCACGTTACGGAGATCGCAAATCTAAAACATCTCTGGAAGTGCTCCATATGACACCAAAGTGCTATGTGTGAGTAAAACAACTTGTTTTATTACCGAAATAAGGCTCAGATTGTAAAAAAAACGTTAATTCTCCTTTAAAGGGAGATTAGGAGGCTCGTCTCGTGTTAGACCCATCGCTGTGTGGAGGTCGTCCAGACTTTGTGCGAGGACACAACCAAACTACACGTCCGTCTCTCTTTGACTTTCGTCCGTGACAGTCTCTGACACGAGTTCTGAAAGAGCATCTGAGGCTACGTTCACACTGCAGATTTTTTCGCCTCTATGCGACCTGTATCTGATCTTCTAATGACAGTCTGAACGACACAGATCCGATTTTTTCAAATGCGATCCAGGCCACTTGGATATGTGGTTATAAATCAGATACATATCCAATCTTTTGGCATGCGACTTCAGTCTGAACGGGCAGGTCGCGTTCATCCGACCTGGGCGTGTTTCCTCCAGCGAGAGTGGTACAAGTCGGCGTTCACAAACGTACACAAACGTTCTTCTCGTCTTGCGAAAATAGTATATGAACTCCGTGTCAGTGAAGTGGCGAAGCACGTAGCGATCCCACCACTCTTGTCTGCGACTCCGCACCAACACGTTCATTTGTACGGACGTTGCTGCCGCTGCCCCACAAAACGCCGTGGCCAAAAACCTCATTCTTCTCCTCCTCCGTCTCCTCCTTAAAACAAATAAGCTGTACATGTTCTGGCTCCGGTACGACAGCAACTTTAGGCGACTTCCGTAAACACTGAGCACACTCGCTGCACGTGACCTCGTCGTGTCCTCCAAGGCGCATGCGGGACACTTTTGGGGCGTTTAAAGTTCACACTGGAGATCACATACAAGTCGCATTTAATTGGAAATGTGAACGACCTCGCAAAAAAATCGGATCTCACGAAAAAATCTGAATTGAGCATTAAGTCCTGCAGTCTGAACGTGGTCTGAGAGTCTTGCAGCTCGATTCTGAACCATCTCCAGTCTGTCCAGGTATTTGTCCACACCACAGGACGATAATCCAGACGAAGTTCTCTTGCTTCAGTTGGCATGAATTGAACATTTCTTCTAATTACTGAAGTATTTCTACTCGTCTTAGTAACAATAATATTATTTCTGTGAGTTGTCCGTGGCAGAGTTTGGTCTAATGTGACACTCAAAAGTTGAACCTCTGAGTTGTTCGAGTATTTGGTTATTGATAGAAAGATTTAACTTAAGTCCAGGTCATGGAGACATTGGTGTGTGTCTTTTAAAAACATAAATCGTTATTGTTTTGTCCTCGTCTGTTTTAAAAATGGACCATGAGTCTGTTTTTTGTTTTTTTTTTTATTTTTTTCAGGTGGAAAGGCAATGGGGGGCTGGGAGGGGGGGATCCGGGTGCCGGGGATATTCCGCTGGCCCGGCAGGTTGCCCCCTGGCAGACAGGTGCACGAGCCCACCAGCCTCATGGACCTGTACCCCACCCTCAAGTACCTGGCCCGGGACACCCAACCTGACAGGTACCGCCTGCCTCTGCCGCCAACTGACACCAACTGACACCACTGTACTGACCACCACAGAATGTTTGATTTGAGATATTTAGTTTAGTTTTGCTTTTAATTAAATTAAAATTTGTATTTTATTGTAATTTATTTTAATGTATTGTATTTAAATAAAATTAATTCAATTAATTTTAGTTTTAGTCCTGGTTTAGTCCTGGTTTAGAAATGTTTTAGTCCTGGTTTAGTCCTGGTTTAGTCGTGGATTAGTCCTGTTTTAGTCCTGTGTTAGGTCTGTTTTAGTCCTGGTTTAGTCCTGGCTTTAAATTTGAATTAATTTAATTAATTGAATTGATTAAATTAATATAATTAATTAAATTAATTTTTAATTAAATTAATTTTTAATTTAATGTAATATTTCTATATTACTATATAAAAATATATTTCTGTTTTTTCATTAATTTGTTAAAGGGCCCTTATTCTGATCTGTCCCAATGTCGTTTCCTCGTCACAAACACCTGGAGTTGTGTTTTGTTTCATTGATTTCATTGATCAGTTTTCATTGATCAGAACGTTGAACGTGTGTGTTGATGTTCCTTTTCCCTGAACACTTACTGTCTGTCAGAGGAAGGTTAAAGATCCCATGACATGGTACTTCTTGATGCTTTTATATGGCTCCTTAATGGTTCCCTAATACTGTAAATGAATCCTTCTTCAAAATCAACACTCAGTGCATGAGAAACAGAGATAAGCTGAGAAAGAGTCATAAATATTTCTCTCAAACTCTTTATTCTGGGCGTTGTTGCTTGAATGCAAATGAGGAGAAAAGAGCTGGCCTATAGTAGAGGGTGGGGTGTGGCCAAACTCTCCGCTCTTGGCTCTGAGCTCTCAGCTGATCCATTTCCTTGTTTTTGCACGGGGGGAGAGATTTGAAAAATAAACACATTTCCACAGAAAATAAAATTAAACCACTGCTGTTCAAAGGTCCAGAGGCTCAGATAAAGGACTTCCGAGCCTAGAAACACTCGGACGTGCCTCCAGGCAAATAAAAAAACGCATTTCGCATTGCCTAGCGCATTCGCAGTCCAAACTCTCTGGGCGTGATTTACAGAGACGCTGAGTACAGACAGACGGGGGTGGAACTGCATTTGCATTTCTTTTTTCGATCTGACGTCAATAAGGTGCCTTGTTCAAAATCGCCCGTTTGAGCTCCGATTTTTTGTAACGCGGAAAAGGATCGCGAATGCTCAGTTTAGACATTTCACAACTTTTAACCATGGGGGGGCTAAACAGGGTAGGGGAGCTCACATTAACGTTCAAAAACCTCAGCAAGTGAAAATTTCATGCCATGGGACCTTTAAATTTAAAATAAATTTGGTATAAATGTAGTATTTTTCCCTCCTGGTCTTTATTTTAAATCGCTCATACGATGTTTTGATAATTATTGATATCGATCAATATGAAACACTTCAATCATGACCTACAATACTGCTTTTATCTATCATCATTTATTTTATTATTTGTATTCTTTTATCTGTTGATTGATTAAATGATTAAATGTTTTAACTCTTGTTTATAAAATGTGCTGTACAAATAAATCTGGTTTGGATACGAGAACACAAGAGGGGCTGGTCGAAATACAAATCGGTGTTGAAAAGTGGAGTATTTCCTGTACTTCCTCTGACTGTGTACTTCCTGTCTGACTGTGTACTTCCTGTCTGACTGTGTACTTCCTGTCCTGTGCCCTGTGTTTGTGGCAGGCCTCTGGACGGGCACAACCTGATGCCGCTGCTGGAGGGCACCGTCCACCGATCTGAGCATGAGTTCATGTTCCACTACTGCGGAGTGTACCTCAACGCCGTCCGCTGGCACCCCCCTGGAAGTCAGTGCACCTCACTAAGACCTATTCACCACAAAAGTTACACAATGCATCTTTAAAGAGCCGTTAAACACCTCCTGAAGCTTTACTCCGCTCCTACGGAAAATCTGAAAAATCCTCGAGAGTGGGCGGTGCCGGCGGGGTGGGGGAGAGGGTGTGGGTCGGTGTATTTTACTATTGTTACGTCTTGGCCGAGGGGAAACCAGGGCGCAACGTTTAAAGGAAAAATCCCCAAAAAACCACCAGCAAAAAAAAAAATTAAAATAAAACTTTTTTCATTGAATCTACACGATTCACGTAGGTCGCCTGTTTTGGCTTCAAAACGGCGAATTTTGCCAAAAGGTGAACGATTTTCATGCCTGTCCATCACCTAAAAGTCCCCATATTATCCTCACATTACTACAGCTGACCTCCTGTGCCTGTGCCACACTTCCCTGGTCACTCTGTCCCTCGGGTTCAGGTTTAGTCCAGGTTTAGTTCAGGTTTAGTCCAAATTTAGTCCAAGTTTAGTCCAGGTTTAGACCAGGTTTAGTCCAGGTTTAGTCCAGGTTTAGTCCAGGTTTAGACCAGGGTTAGTCCAGGTTTAGTCCAGGTTTAGTCCAGGTTTAGTCCAGGTTTAGTCCAGGTTTAGTCCAGGTTTAGACCAGGTTTAGTCCAGGGTTGGTCCAGATTTAGTCCAGGTTTAGACCAGGTTTAGTCCAGGGTTAGTCCAGGTTTAGACCAGGTTTAGTCCAGGTTTAGACCAGGTTAATCCAGGTTTGGTCCAGGGTTAGTCCAGGGTTAATCCAGGTTTAGACCTAGTCTGGTTAACACCTGACCATATCACAAGTGAGATATGGGTCTGGGAGCTCGCTTCGAAAAATCCCGTAGCGGAGGTGTGGTTAGCGATCGCCAACGGCCGTTTATTGGGCGTTATGAATGTCTATCATTGAGCGTATACGTAGCCCTTAGCCAATCATGTCAGTTGTCAGTTCAAACTACAAGCTTCCGTTTGTCACGTAGTACGCGTCACCGTCTTTCCACCCCTCCCCCGCTCTCTGATTGGGGCCCTAAATCTGGGACTCTCGCTTGGACGAGTTGCCAGGCCGCCTTCCAGTTCGAAACGAACGGAAGCGGCCTGGGAATTCCCAGGCTAGGTTTAGACCAGGTTTGGTCCAGTTTTAGACCAGGTTTAGTCCAAGTTTAATCCAGGTTTAGTCCAGGTTTAGTCCAAGTTTAGTCCAGGTTTAGTCCAGGTTTAGTCCAGGTTCCCCGGGCGCAGTAATGTGCTGCCCACTGCTCCTAATAACAGGATGGGTCAAATGCAGAACTGGAATTTCCCCACTGTGGGACTAATAAAGGCATAGCTTTCTAGACCAGGTTTAGTGCAGGTTTAGTTCAGGTTTAGACCAGGTTTAGACCAGGTTTAGACCAGGTTAATCCAGGTTTAGTCCAGGGTTAGACCAGGTTTGGTCCAGGTTTAGACCAGGTTTAGACCAGGTTTAGACCAGGTTTAGACCAGGTTTTGACCAGGTTTAGACCAGGTTTAGTCCAGGTTTAGACCAGGTTTGGTCCAGGTTTAGACCAGGTTTAGACCAGGTTTAGACCAGGTTTAGACCAGGTTTAGTCCAGGTTTCGACCAGGTTTCGACCAGGTTTCGACCAGGTTTAGTCCAGGTTTAGTCCAGGCTTAGACCAGATTCCCTGTCCACCTTCAGTCTGGGCTGCAGAGGACGTGGAGGCTCCAGCCTCTCCAGAAAATATGTCTGTTATTTTAGAACATTTTGCAGCGTCTATAGTGAGATTTTTTCATCTTTTATCCCGTAACTTCTCCACACCCCCTTTCTGCCGCTTCTCCATGTTTCCACGCTCAACACTGAAACTGGCGGGGATCAGTGCAGAGAAAGGGGCGGGACCGCTCTCGTAAGCTTCTATATCCTGATTGGTTTAGTCCACTGTCTGTATTGAAGATGGACCAATGGGACACCTCCTCTAAACTGTGGGCCGGTCTCTAAGTAAAAAAAACAAAAAAACAACAGCATCGGCCCCGAGAACTGCCGGCCCACCGGGAAAATGCCCAGTGTGCCCGATTACCAGTCCAGGCCTGTCTATAATAACATCTGATCTATAATAATGTCTGATCTATAATCATGTCAGGTCTAGCTCAGGACTAAGTGGACGGGGTTTAAAGTTCAAACTTAATCTGTCTCATGGTCTGAAAGGTGCACTTCCCTTTAATCTGTTAATATTTCATTTTAATGTTTTAATTTTCTAAATGTTTATGTGTAGAATGTTTAGGAAATTCACTTCCAGAACAAAATCTCAAATAATCGAATAATAAACCAGGTCTAAACCAGATCTAAACCAGGTCTAAATCAGGTCTAAATCAGGTCTAAATCAGATCTAAACCAGGTCTAAATCAGGTCTAAATCAGGTCTAAATCAGGTCTAAATCAGGTCTAAACCAGGTCTAAACCAGGTCTAAACCAGGTCTAAACAAGGTCTACACCAGGTCTACACCAGGTCTAAAGGAGGTCTAAACCAGGTCTAAACCAGGTCTAAACCAGGTCTAAAGGAGGTCTAAAGGAGGTCTAAAGGAGGTCTAAAGGAGGTCTAAAGGAGGTCTAAAGGAGGTCTAAACCAGGTCTAAAGGAGGTCTAAAGGAGGTCTAAACCAGGTCTAAAGGAGGTCTAAAGGAGGTCTAAACCAGGTCTAAACCAGGTCTAAAGGAGGTCTACACCAGGTCTAAAGGAGGTCTAAAGGAGGTCTAAAGGAGGTCTAAACCAGGTCTAAACCAGGTCTAAAGGAGGTCTAAACCAGGTCTAAACCAGGTCTAAAGGAGGTCTAAACCAAGTCTAAACCAGGTCTAAACCAGGTCTAAACCAGGTCTAAACCAGGTCTAAACCGGGTCTAAACCGTGTGTGTCTGCGTCCTCAGGCGACTCCGTCTACAAAGCTCACCTGTTCACTCCCAACTTCTCACCAGAGGGCGCTGTGGGCTGCTACCACACGCACGTCTGCATGTGCCACGGCGATCACGTGACCCCGCAGACTCCGCCCCTCCTGTACGACCTCGCCCGCGACCCCTCGGAGTCCGTCCCCCTGACGCCGCAGACGGAGCGGCGGTACGACGAGGTGCTGGAGCGCGTGGACGAGGCCGTGCGGCGACACCGGGACTCGCTGAAGGGGCAGGTCCACCCCGACGGCCCGTCCGCTCAGATGTCCTGGTCCCGAATCCTCTGGAGGCCCTGGCTCCAGCCCTGCTGCGGGACGTTCCCCTTCTGCGGCTGCGAGGAGGACGAGGCGCCGTAGACTGTAGACCCGTCAAACATCCGGCCCGGGGGCTGGATCCGGCCCTCCCAGACCTTTAATCTGGCCCTCGACTGATTTTCTACTTAAATATTTGAATTATATTTGAATTAGGGACGCACCGATGTGAAAATTTTAGCCGATACCAATATTAATGTTGCTGTTATCTGCCGATACCGATATTAGTCGATACCGATATTTATTTATTTTTAATTCTGAGATAACATTTTATACAGACTGAAAATCATGCAAAATGATTTTTTGAATGTCTTCTTTTATTTTCAAAACGTGTTTTGACTCCTGATTTTATTTTTTTTTTCAAATTAATTTTTTTTTATAGTGTAACATTGTGTTCTGCATCCTGATTGGCTAAGAGACCTTTGCCGATTGATGTTATAGATGGGGGACGCGGGGATGGGGGACTAGACTGAAACTAGACCAGGACCAGACCAGGACCAGACCGAGACTAGACCAGGAGTAAACGCGGACTAAACCAGGACTAGACCAGGTCTAGACCAGGATTAAACCACGGCGTGTGGCTCTTTGCCTGGTTTCGTGTGGCTCTTGCGTTCGTTCATGTCGAGGTTTGATGTGCTCGGACTGCGTGCCTCCTCCCTAGGACCGTGGACGTGGTCCTGAGGAGGAGGCACGGTTTGGACATGGGTCTGGTGCTCGCAGCCCCGGGTGGGACGCCCTTCCCCACACACTTCACTATTAACACATTTTGTTGAAAATCTACGAAAGTTTGAGTGTTTAAACGAGAGAGAAATGTGAGAAAACATTAATTCGAGAGATTACTGTACTGACAAATATCGGTCGTTAATATCGGCCCACTTTTACACATCGGGCCGATACCGATATGTTAAAACTTTGGCAATATCGGCCGATACCAATGTTGATGCCGATATATCGTGCATCCCTAATTTTAATTTTCTATTAAAATATTGGTAATTTTCTGTGTAGTTTAGCACAGCAGCGTCTCCAGCGCCTCTGTACGTGGCCCCTCCCACCAGAGCAGCACAAATGAAAACTCGCCTCTTTCCAAACGCTTTTAAAGGACCATCGTTTTGACCATTGACCGTGACGCCCTCATCAGCAAAATGTCCAAAATGAGAAAAGGAGTGCAGGATTTTCCAAGAAAAATTGACTAATTCCTATTTCAATGCTCAAATTTTTTTAATGTACACCAAATAGATTTCCATTTATTTAAGTAAATATTTGTTTTTAAATGCACCTTGAAAAAAACATTTTTTGGCATTTAAATCTCAGGACGTCTCAAACTATGACTCAGTGAAACAGAAATATTGATCAAATTTATTTAATGTAATTTATCTAAAATAACACAAACACAAACTGAGATCAGCAGGACTAAACCAGGACTAAACCAGGACTAAACTAGGACTAAACCAGGACTAAACCAGGACTAAACCAGGACTAAACCAGGACTAAACCAGGACTAAACTAGGACTAAACCAAGAACTAAACCAGGACTAAACCAGGACTAAACCAGGACTAAACCAAGAACTAAACCAGGACTAAACCAGGAACTAAAACGGGACTAAACCAGGATTAAACCAAGAACTAAACCAGGTCTAAACCAGGACTAAACCAGGACTAAACCAGGACTAAACCAAGAACTAAACCAGGACTAAACCAAGAACTAAACCAGGTCTAAACCAAGAACTAAACCAGGACTAAACCAGGTCTAAACCAGGATTAAACCAAGAACTAAACCAGGACTAAACCAGGACTAAACCAAGAACTAAACCAGGACTAAACCAAGAACTAAATCAGGACTAAACCAAGAACTAAACCAAGAACTAAACCAGGACTAAACCAGGACTAAACCAAGAACTAAACCAGGTCTAAACCAGGACTAAACCAGGACTAAACCAGGACTAAACCAGGTCTAAACCAGGACTAAACCAAGAACTAAACCAGGACTAAACCAAGAACTAAACCAGGACTAAACCAGGACTAAACCAAGAACTAAACCAGGACTAAACCAGGAACTAAAACAGGACTAAACCAGGACTAAACCAGGACTAAACCAGGACTAAACCAAGAACTAAACCAGGACTAAACCAAGAACTAAACCAGGACTAAACCAGGACTAAACCAGGACTAAACCAAGAACTAAACCAGGACTAAACCAGGACTAAACCAAGAACTAAACCAGGACTAAACCAAGAACTAAATCAGGACTAAACCAAGAACTAAACCAAGAACTAAACCAGGAACTAAACCAGGACTAAACCAAGAACTAAACCAGGACTAAACCAGGACTAAACCAGGACTAAACCAAGAACTAAACCAGGACTAAACCAAGAACTAAACCAGGACTAAACCAGGACTAAACCAAGAACTAAACCAGGACTAAACCAAGAACTAAACCAAGAACTAAACCAGGACTAAACCAGGACTAAACCAAGAACTAAACCAGGTCTAAACCAGGACTAAACCAGGACTAAACCAAGAACTAAACCAGGACTAAACCAAGAACTAAACCAAGAACTAAACCAGTTCTAAACCAGGACTAAACCAAGAACTAAACCAGGTCTAAACCAGGACTAAACCAGGACTAAACCAGGTCTAAACCAGGTCTAAATTAAGTTGGGGGTGCATTCTCACTATGAATCCGTGTCACCAAACAGTTGGTTATTTTAAAAAATCCCAAAACAGTGGCCATAGTTCCTCCTGATAAAAGTATTTAGTTCCTGTTCACATCCGAGCAGCTCTGCCACTGCCGGGCCACTAAAACGAAAGTGCAGAAGGTTCCTGTAGTACGAACACCCACAGTCATTGATGGTTTTACGTCTTTGTGAGTCCCTCTGTGGTGAAGTCTGCAGATTGTTCCTGGTTTATACGGCCGCTCTTTATAAAACACAGGAACAGGCCTAGATCTGGTTCTCCAGCCAAAAGGAACCACCAGAGAAGCAGAGCGCGGAGCAGGAGTCCAGTGGTGCCTGAGCTCCTGCAGATCCTACAAATACAGATCAGGGATTTCTCAAAACACTGATTCATGTCAAATCCGAAACTCAATGTCCAAACGAGTTCATGACGCCCTGAGCCGCCGCTTTTGGCCAAAGAATAATTTGAGTTTTCTTTGACTTAATTTTTTTTTTTTTTACTTTTCTTTGACTTGTTTAGAGAACCAACCCTTCTAATAAATATTTATAGTCTGTAGTCTAATAGAGGAATTATAGATTATTTAAATATTTTATTGGACTATTTTATTTTCTAAATGCGGCTAATCAGTGCTGTGTTTTAGCAGTTCAAATGAAGATAATAAGACGTACTGTACATCTACATCATCATCATAAACTGATGGGGTTCTGAGAACTTCTCTAAACCTCAGGCTGAAGTGCTCCTCATTTTTCTCATCATCCACAAAGTCAAAACCACAATCTCCCTAGTTTAGACCTGGTTTAGTCCTGGTTTAGACCTGTTTAAGACTTGGTTTAGACCTGATTTTACCTGGGTTAGTGTCAGAGTTAGATCACAGATTCCCCCACAGTATTACTAAAAGAACCACCAGGGACACCAGGTTGAAGTTTTACTTGTCGGCAAGAGGGAACAGAGCGACTGACAGCACCTCTGAGTCAGTTCACCAATGTCTCCCAACAATGGGACATACCAGCTTCAGTTTTTATTAAGTTAATCACATGACACACAGATTGCATTAATCATGGGAACACAGTTTGTGACTGAAACAAGACATGAGAAATCAGGGACTTAACTTTCTGGAACACATTTTATTATAAGTGCTAGTGTCATATTGATATCATATGTGATATCATAATATGTGGGTCAGACCAACTGTCGCCTTACCGCTGATTTCCATATCCTGTTTCACAAATCTGTGTGGAGTTTGCATGCATGGTCTGAGTTCGATCCCCGGGTCGCCCGGGCCTTTCTGTGTGGAGTTTGCATGTTCTCCCCGTGTCTGGGTGGGTTTCCTCCGGGCACTCCGGTTTCCCCCCACCAACCCAAAACATGCACCATAGGTACTCCAGCTTAGGTCCTGACCAAGCCGAAGCAAGAGGATCCTGGAGATGGTCCCCGGGCGCCCTGATGTGTGCTGCCCACTGCTCCTAATGTGTATATATATACTCAACAAAAATATAAACGCAACACTTTTGTTTTTGCTCCCATTTTTCCTGAGATGGACCCAAAAATCCAAAATTTACTCCAGATACACAACACTACCATTTCTCTCAAACATTGTTCACAAATCTGTCCAAATGTGTGACAGCGAGCACCTCTGCTCCGCCGAGACAATCCACCCCACCTCACAGGTGCGCCACATCAAGATGCCGATCCGACATCATGACCAGTGCACAGGTGCGCCCCAGACTGCCCACAATAAAAGGCCACCCCGAAATGTGCATTTTTTTTTTGCTTTATTGGGGGTCTGGGGACTCACCACCATTTGCCTCATGCAGTGCAACACATCTTCTTCGCATAGAGTTTATCAGATTGTCAATTGTGGCCTGTGGAATGTTGGTCCACTCCTCTTCAATGGCTGTGCGAAGTTGCTGGATATTAGTGGGAGCTGGTACACACTGTCGTATACGCCGGTCAAGCACATCCCAAACATGCTCAATGGGTGACATGTCCGGTGAGTATGCTGGCCATGCAAGAACTGGAACATTTTCAGCTTCCAGGAATTGTGTACAGATCCTTGCAACATGGGGCCGTGCATTATCTTGCTGAAACATGAGGTGATGTTCATGGATGTATGGCACAACAATGGGCCTCAGGATCTCATCACGGTATCTCTGTGCATTCAAAATGCCATCAATAAAATGCACCTGTGTTCTTCGTCCATAACAGCCTTTGAAGAGGAGTGGACCAACATTCCACAGGCCACAATTGACAATCTGATAAACTCTGTGCGAAGAAGATGTGTTGCACTGCATGAGGCAAATGGTGGTCACACCAGATACTGACTGGTTCTGAGTCCCCAGACCCCCAATAAAGCAAAAAAATGCACATTTCGGGGTGGCCTTTTATTGTGGGCAGTCTGGGGCGCACCTGTGCACTGGTCATGATGTCAGATCGGCATCTTGATGTGGCGCACCTGTGAGGTGGGGTGGATTGTCTCGGCGGGGCAGAGGTGCTCGCTGTCACACATTTGGACAGATTTGTGAACAATGTTTGAGAGAAATGGTAGTGTTGTGTATCTGGAGTGAATTTTGGATCTTTGGGTCCATCTCAGGAAAAATGGGAGCAAAAACAAAAGTGTTGCGTTTATATTTTTGTTGAGTGTATATATGTAGGATGGGTTAAAATGCAGAGAGGAATTTCTCCAGTGTGAGATCAATAAAGTTCACTTCTATGTCAAGGATGTTAGACATTAAGAACAAGAGTGCAATAATAAGTTTAACAATGGAATATATTTGAACATAATATAATATAATATAATATAATATAATAACCATAATTTCCTTAACAGTTAGGGATAGCCAGGTCTGAACCAGGTCTAAGCCAGGTCTAAAACAGGTTTAAAGAAGGTCTAAATCTTTTGATTTCACTTTAAAATAATATAATTTTATATTTTATAGTGTAAAATACAGTATTAACCTGTATATTATTTCCTTGTATTGGAGTAGCAGAGTAGCAATGTTTATACATGACACTAAGCTCAATTTAATATAAAACATAATTCTATGCCGTATATATAGTAGGGGGTCCCTGGCCCAGTTCGCCATCTGTTTGGGGGTCCCTGGCCTGAAAAACATTGAAGACCCCTGACTTAAACACACAAGAAAAACATTTGAACAGCAGAAACCTCAGAGCCTCAGGCAGAACCAGAACTCGACTATTTGTAAATGTTGTGTTTTATTGATCCATCTGTAATATATCCCCCCACAGAACATTCTGGATGGGCAGAACTGTTCCTCGTTGCTGTAGCAGAGACACACCAGCAGGGGGCAGAGTGAGACTGTGTGAATGGATTTGAGCAGAACGAGTGAAGTGGAGAAGGAGTGGTGTGTCATCCACTTTTTTAAAAATAATTTTTAAGTTTTTTCCTCTTACCGGGCCCATATGACGCTATTTCTAATTTTTCCTTGTCACAAACACACTTGGTCTAAAACAGGTCTAAGCCAGGTCTAAAACGAGTCTAAACCAGGTCTACACCTGGTCTAAACCAGGTCTAAGCCAGGTCTAAGCCAGGTCTAAACCAGGTCTAAGCCAGGTCTAAACCAGGTCTAAACCAGGAATAAACTAGGTCTAAACCCAGTCAAAACCAGGTCTAAACCAGGTCTAAACCAGGTCTAAACCAGGTCTAAACCAGGTCTAAACCAGGTCTAAACCAGGTCTAAACCAGGTCTAAACCAGGTCAAAACCAGGTCAAAACCAGGTCAAAACCAGGTCAAAACCAGGTCAAAACCAGGTCAAAACCAGGTCAAAACCAGGTCAAAACCAGGTCAAAACCAGGTCTAAACCAGGTCTAAACCAGGTCTAAACCAGGAATAAACTAGGTCTAAACCTGGTCAAAACCAGGTCTAAACCAGGTCTAAACCAGGTCTAAACCAGGAATAAACTAGGTCTAAACCTGGTCAAAACCAGATCTAAACCAGGTCAAAACCAGGTCTAATCCAGGTCTAAACCAGGTCTAGACTAGGTTTAAACCCGGTCAAAACCAGGTCTAAACCAGGTCTAAACGAGGTCTAAACCAGGTCTAAACCAGATCTAAATCAGGTCAAAACCAGGTCAAAACCAGGTCTAAACCAGATCTAAATCAGGTCTAAACCAGATCTAAATCAGGTCTAAACCAGATCTAAATCAGGTCAAAACCCAGTCAAAACCAGGTCTAAACCAGGTCTAAACCAGATCTAAACCAGGTCTAAACCAGGTCAAAACCAGGTCAAAACCAGGTCTAAACCAGGTCTAAGCCAGGTCTAAAGCAGGTCTAAACCAGGTCTAAACCAGATCTAAACCAGATCTAAATCAGGTCAAAACCAGGTCAAAACCAGGTCAAAACCAGGTCTAAACCAGATCTAAATCAGGTCAAAACCAGGTCTAAACCAGGTCTAAACGAGGTCTAAACCAGGTCTAAACCAGATCTAAATCAGGTCAAAACCCAGTCAAAACCAGGTCTAAACCAGGTCTAAACCAGATCTAAACCAGGTCAAAACCAGGTCAAAACCAGGTCTAAACCAGGTCTAAACCAGGTCTAAACCAGGTCTAAAGCAGGTCTAAACCAGGTCTAAACCAGATCTAAATCAGGTCAAAACCAGGTCAAAACCAGGTCAAAACCAGGTCAAAACCAGGTCTAAACCAGATCTAAATCAGGTCAAAACCAGGTCTAAACCAGGTCTAAACGAGGTCTAAACCAGGTCTAAACCAGATCTAAATCAGGTCTAAACCAGATCTAAATCAGGTCTAAACCAGATCTAAATCAGGTCAAAACCCAGTCAAAACCAGGTCTAAACCAGGTCTAAACCAGATCTAAACCAGGTCAAAACCAGGTCAAAACCAGGTCTAAACCAGGTCTAAAGCAGGTCTAAACCAGGTCTAAACCAGATCTAAACCAGATCTAAATCAGGTCAAAACCAGGTCAAAACCAGGTCAAAACCAGGTCTAAACCAGATCTAAATCAGGTCAAAACCAGGTCTAAACCAGGTCAAAACCAGGTCTAAACCAGGTCTAAACCAGGTCTAAACCAGATCTAAATCAGTTCTAAATCAGGTCTAAACCAGGTCTAAACCAGGTCTAAACTTTATTGAACTTTATTGATCTAACACTGGAGAAATCAGATCTAAATCAGTTCTAAAACAGGTTCACATGTCAACACATCGATCGGCCCGAGAGGAGGAGAGGAGAGATAAGAGAGAGAGGGGAGAAAGAGAGGGATGAGAAGGAAAGGAGAGAGAGAGAGGAGAGGAGAGGAGAGAGGGAGAACAAAACACACTCCAGGTGTTTTTTTGAAGAAACGACATAAGAACCGGACTTAAAGCTCACAGGAATCAGTTTTCCGTAATAAAGGACCTTTAAAGGCAAATAAGAATATAATTAATGATAATTTGTGTGAAAATTCCATTAGAAATTCACCCCAAAATACTTTAAATTTAATTAGACATTTTCTTCCTCTGACGGTGACTGGAACCGACAGCATCAATTAGCCTGAAGCTCGTCAGTCCACCCACACGTCCACACGCCCAGACTGACCCAAATCTGAGCAAACTTCTCCAGAAAACGGGAATATTCTCCGCGGGCTGGGCTGGGGACGGGGAATTTCATTACTGAGGAAATGTGGGAGAAATTCTAATGACTAATGTTTGGATGAGAAGACTGTAGGTGTCTGCAGAGAAATCTGACCTACATCTGGTCCACTCTGACGACGACGGAGATGGCTGAGGAGTGGTGAGGAGGAACCAGAGGAAAATGAGTCACGTCCTTTTTCTGATTCCCTCGTGGTTCTGTTTTTGGTTATTGATCACACACCGGAGTCACCAGGTTCACCATTTTCCATCAGTATTCAGCAGTTTTTTTTAAACATTTATTGTGTTTTGTTTGCGTTATAATTTGCAAGTGAAAAGTGAATTTTATGCCAAACTGTGGAATATTCCAGCCAAAAGAAAAACATAAATAGTGCTGTTGGGCGATTAAAAAAATAATCAAATTAATTACAGGATTTGTAATTAATCAATCTAATTAATTGCGAGCGAATGAACAAACGAACCAACCAACCAACTTTGCAATTGAGTTTGTCAGTTTTTCTGCGGTCGTTTTGTTCATTCGTTTCCCAAATTCTGCGAGCGTGGTTTGTTGGTTTGTTGGTTTGTTGGTTCGTTGGTTCGGTGGTTCGTTGGTTCGGTGGTTCGTTGGTTCGGTGGTTCGGTGGTTCGGTGGTTCGTTGGTTCGTTGGTTCGGTGGTTCGTTGGTTCGGTGGTTCGGTGGTTCGGTGGTTCGTTGGTTCGGTGGTTCGTTGGTTCGGTGGTTTGTTGGTTTGGTGGTTTGGTTTGTTGGTTTGGTCGTTTGGTTTGGTGGTTTGTTGGTTTGGTGGTTTGGTGAAGTGCGCTCACGCTCGCTCTATCATCGGTAACGATGGAACTTGTCCGGACGTGTTTATCGTTCAATTGATCCGTCAGGCTGGAGCAGCTTCGGTGATTGGAAAATTCTTTTTGACAAAATCTCCAAATCTCGGCGTTCTTGTCGATCTTTGTCTTCGTTCTTTTTATAAAAAAAACTTGCCGTTCAAAGGCCCTGGCAGCGATTCGCTCGCCGCACGCCAAATTTAAAATGCGCCCATTGAATTGCCGCTCATAATTAATTGCGTTAATTTTTATAACGCGTTAATTTGCAGTGTAATTAATTAATCTAATCTAATGCGTTAAACTGACAGCTCTACATATAAATGTTCTTCTGTTCTGACCTGCCTTAGGACAACAGATGTAAAGTAGCTATTGTGCTAATTCCGGCATATTTACATTGATGCTTTTTGTCGTCATGGTGATTAATATTCACTGTCCTAATTAAAATAAATAAATAAAAGCACGCCATGGTTCTAAAGTCCTAGTGTGAGGACTCCGCCCTAAGTTTGTGGAATCGTGCAGAAGGAGCTTTGTGCAGCGTGGACAGGAGAGATGTACTTCGACCAATCAGATTCAAATCGTCGCCGTGACACTCCGTGTTCAGTAAGTCGGTCGATCGGGTGTGGACCTCAGCTCAGATCAGTCTGGTGTGAGGCGGGTTCCTGCATGAACTGTTCCACTCAGTATCTGGAGCTACGTACCCGTGTCTGTATCAGCTCTGATTTGGGGAAAATGGTCCCTAAACCCTTGAGGATTATTAATAAATGTATGAAGTTTCAATTTCGCAGTCACACGGGAGGAGCTCGGAGTAGAGCCGCCGCTCCTCCACGTGGAGAGGAGCAGCTGAGGAAGGAAGGAAGGAAGGATGTCTGGGAGTCCCTGCTTAGACTGTTGCCCTGGCGACCCGGCCCCAGATAAGAGGAAGAACATGGATGGATAGACCTGGTTTAGTCCTGGTTTAGTCCTGATTTAGTCCTAGTTTAGTTAAAATCCAGAGAGGAACCACACAGGCCTCATCTGAACTTCTCTGTTCCTCTCTCCAACTCTCCTCTTCTCATTAACTCCATTTCCTTTTTCTCTCTTGTCTCTCTTTCACATTCATTTCCTGGAAACTGATCCTAACCTCAACTATTCTTGCCACTTCTCAAACCTAATCCCCTTTCTTTATCCCACCTGAGCCCATATCTGAACTTTAAACCGTTTTGTTGGCAAAAGATTTATCCAAGTTTCTGCGATAATTACGGGCCCACACATGCAGAGAAGAAGCACCTGGTCCAGACTCTGACCCACATCTGTAATGAGCTCACAGCACTCCTCCCAATCTTTCCATCCTTTCTCTGCCTTTTTCTCACTCCATCCATCTGCCTGACTGTAAAAAACAGAAAGAACCGTGTGCAGCATTACTATACGCTCTCCCGGTGTTAACGAACAGAAATTCACACACAGGAGTTACCGTTAATATTATTCGACAAACATCACAGACTATGACGACCACTCGGCCGCCCGTGGGGAACTCCAGAGCCTTTAAAAAACCTTTATTCATCTTATCAAAGTTCAAAGTCATCTTTATTGTCAAAAACCATATGTACAGGTCACACACACAGGATTTGAAATTGCAGCGGCCCCTAGGCCCACAGTGAACATAAAACATGTGATAAACAAGACCATAAACACCATGACTAAAACATCACATACCTGTAGCAAAAGTACAAAAGGCTTGTGTATAATACAAATAAGTAAAACACACAATGTGGAGCGGAATAAAGCTCAAATGTGTCATTTAAGCAGCAGTGAGAGGGTCATTTAAGCAGCAGTGTCATTTAAGCAGCAGTGCCATTTAAACCGCATTGTCAGTGTCATTTAAGCAGCAGTGTCAGTGTCATTTAAGCAGCAGTGTCATTTAAGCAGCAGTGTCAGTGTCCTTTAAGTAGCAGTGTCGTTTAAGCAGCAGTGTCTGTCATTTAAGCAGCAGTATCAGTGTCATTTAAGTGTCATTTAAGCAGTTTAAAATTACATTTTTTGTTTGGATTTAATTTGAAAATGGACCTCTTTGACGAGCTTTGGACTAAATGGGACTCATGATGTGCCGTAACATAAAATTAAGTATAATTTTTAACATAGGATGAAATTTGTCTTATTCATTCCCTACATCAAGCTCCATATTTGTGTTTATCTTTTTCAGAAATATATATACAGTGGTACCTCACCTTACGAAATTAATTCGTTCCAGAAGTGGTTTCGTAACGTGAATTTTTCGTAAGTTGTGTAGCTATTTCAATGGAAAAAGCCTGATCCGTTACAAGGGTTTTTTTTTTTTATAGTGTAACATTTTTTTTTATAGTGTAACATTTGTGTTCTGCGTCCTGATTGGCTAAGAGACTGTAGACCCAGGACTAAACGTGGAATAAACCAGGTCTAAACCTGGACTGGACCTGCACTAAACCAGGATTATCCCGGGACATGGCAGTGCCGTTGGATGAGCGCATTGCTCGTGTCTCCGCGCTCCTTGCGCGTTCCATGCTAGAGCTAAGAGGCCAAGAAAGACGCTCTTTCAGCGAGAATACGAGCGGGGCGGGGCGGGCTCTGATTCTATATGACCTCCAGAGCTGGGGGGCTGACACTGAGCTAAGAGAAAGGTGCTCTATCGGCGGGCAAGACCGTGGGGTCTCGCTCGGGGCGGGCTCTGGTTCTATCTGACTTCCATGTCTTGACCAGAACTAAGCCAGGTCTAGACCAGGTCTAAACCAGGACCGGAGCAGGTC